>JARYGA010055207.1:0-42874 GCA_030545235.1 Helianthus tuberosus
TTGGAAGGCGAGGTAGATGTTCCAGGCGAGGTGATGCCATGAACTCTTTCATACCATCCAGAGGAGTTGATCATTGGAGAATTGCAAACAGGCGTTCGCACTAGACGTCAAATTGATCAAGGGCTTACTTGCTTTTATTCTATAGTAGCTCCTTTACAAACTGAGTTTTCACTAAGTTGTTTTATTTCGCAGATCGAACCGCGAACATACAAAGAGGCGCTAACTGAAGATTCTTGGGTCAATGCTATGCAAGAAGAGTTGAGTCAGTTTGAGAAGTTACGTGTGTGGAAGTTAGTAGACTTGCCTGATGGTCAAAGGAAGATAAACACCAAGTGGGTGTTCAAGTGCAAGAGAGATGATCGAGGGGTTGTTGTTCGTAACAAAGCTCGACTCGTAGTCCAGGGTTTCAGTCAACAGGAGGGTATAGATTTCACCGAAGTGTATGCTCCAGTTGCTAGACTAGAAGCGATCAGAATCTTCCTAGCATTTGCATCTTGGAAAAATTTCAAAGTTTATCAGCTAGATGTTAAATCAGCGTTTCTCTATGGGAAGGTAAAAGAGGAGGTATATGTCGGACAACCACCGGGCTTCACCGATCCAATCCACAAAGACAAGGTCTACTTGCTAGATAAAGCGCTGTATGGTTTACACCAGGCCCCGAGAGCTTGGTACGAGACATTGTCTCAACACCTGCTAGCCAACAGCTTCATCCGTGGAAAAGTGGATGCCACTCCCTTCACCAAAGAGGTCGACGGACATCTTCTGATAGTTCAAATATACGTGGACGACATCATATTTGGGTCAACAAATGAAATTTTGTGCAAAGATTTCGAAAGAGTTATGAAGCAGAAATTCGAAATGTCATCGATGGGTGAGATGAAATTCTTCTTGGGACTGCAGGTTGATCAACTACCCAAAGGAATTTTCATACATCAAACGAAGTATGTTCATGATATCTTGGAGAAATTCGGGATGTCAGGTTCTACTCCAGCTTCCACCCCATTAGCGACGAATCATGGGATAAACCCTGATCTCACCGGAGAGAAGGTAGATGAAACGATGTATCGTTCTATGATCGGTTCCTTAATGTATTTGACAGCCTCAAGACCCGATATTATATATCCAACCTGCCTCGCAGCGCAGTTTCAGTCTAATCCTAGAGCTTCGCATATGGTGATTGTGAAAAGGATATTACGCTACCTGAAAGGAACTCCATCATTGGGGTTGTGGTATCCAAGAGAAGGCGATTTCATGCTCGAAGGGTATTCTGATTCTGATTTCGGATGTTGCAAAGTTAACGCTAAATCAACAACAGCGGGGTGCCAGTTTTTCGGACCACGTTTGGTCACCTGGCAATGCAAAAAGCAGACCTCTGTGGCTTTATCCACATGTGAAGCTGAATATTTTTCTGCGAGCAGTTGTTGTTCTCAGATCTTGTGGATCCAGCAACAGATGCGCGACTACGGTTTGCAATTTCTAAACACCCCTATCTTTGTTGATAATGAGGCAGCAATTAACATTACTAAAAATCCTGTTCATCACGCTAAAACGAAACACATTGAAATTCGTCATCACTTCATTCGCGATTGTTTCGAGAAGAAGTTGATACGAATTGAGAAAATCCACACTGACGAACAAAAAGCTGATTTACATACATAAGCATTTGATAAAACACGTTTTCAATATTTGCTAAAACTGAATGGTATGAAGCTTTTATCGGTGTCGGATGAGATTATTGGCGTTGATGAGGATGACATTGTAGATGATGATGTTGAGAAACAATCTGCAATGGTTTGTCGATTTTTTACTTGTTTTGGCATTTAGGGGGAGAGTATTGGGTAATATTTTCAGAAAATACAAAAACAGTAAAAAATTTCAAAAATACAAAAACATGAGATATTTTCAAAATCCAAAAACAATAGAAAATCAGAAAAGAGCTTGTGTAAAAAGGGAAAATGATAGTACATCGGCTTGACAGTTACGGTACGCTAAAGATATGTAATGTTTAAAAAGTCTTAAACAGTCTCACTGATGATGTGCCGATAGGTTTTTACACATTTAGTAGGTTTGTTCGGGATATAAACCTAAATCTTTACTTACTTATTTCATGGGGAACACTACTTGGATATATAGGTAACCCCTGAAATCTTGTTTGAAAGATCCCTCTTTCTGAGATACTAGGTCTTTATACTCAGTGATATCTGGGGTATTATCCCGGGACTTCTGAAAATGTGGAAGCAATGGCCTAGTCCCCGGAGAATACTTTACCGCTTGCTTGAAAAATAGCGCCGCCCTCAGCATAAATTGATGAGACAATAAAATTGCTAATCAATGCTCTTGTAAAAAAGATCCTCTAAAGGGGACCACCCAAAGTCAAACCGTCATCTCTCTACTGAACGGAAGTTCTGACCTGAGCTCTCACGGTTTCGACAGTTTCATAATTTATTCCCTTACAGATATCATCTGTGGTATACTCACCTGTAAGACTGAATATTGGGATCTGGATACGGGAGTATCTTCAAGAGGTGGGATACATGATTGAGTTTAAGTCTCTAAAACACCTAATCCGTATCCTGGACAGATTGAAATGTGTGTGAGAATTTAAGTGGATCAGTATATCGACAATCTAAGTGAATTGTTTAATTCCGAGCATGTAATTAAAGCTTAACGGTACTTGTGACTTGTTGAATAGCTGATATGATTCACTAACACGCTCGTCAAAAATATGTTTGTATATACTTTACATTCTGCATTTTGTTTCTGTATTTCATTTCTAGTTTAGAAGCTTTAATAAAAGTCCAAAAAGATTTTCACTTCTGCTTTATTTTCCGACAAACCAAAGTGGAGAGTTGATCTTCAGATTCGAATTGAAGCAGATGCAGGAAGTTTCTGGACTGGAGGATGAGTTTGGAGCTAATCATGTTAAATTTGAGAAATTGAAAAGTCAAAACAAGTTCATTAACTTGAAACTTGTAATTTTCAGAAAAATGTTTGAAAATTGTTGAACAAATGTCAGTGTGAATTGTCTCAGATCAACCAAGGTCATTAAGTTGGACTTGGTAGACAAATTGAGTAATCAGGGTCATTAACTTGGACCTGAATACTTAAGTGGTTTTATAAAATTCTGACAAGAATTTGAATGGTAAGTTTTGAATTAAAATTGTTATTGTCATATATCTTATATTAAGGTAGAGATTGTGCAGGAAACAGGAGTCAAGTTTCCCATGGCAAAGAAAATGTCAAAGTTTGAACCAGAATTCAAGTCCCAGCTTATCGAGAGGGGGAGTCTACGAAAGGGGGAGTCTAGATTCTGGATCAACATTCAAAGGGGAGATTGAAGATAAAGATTGAAGGGAGCTTTACAATGTCAAGACAATTTGGAAAGAGACAAAGACTAAAGACTCGACGCCAAAGACTTCGTCAACATCCAAGGGGGAGTCTGTTGGTGCATCTAGTGTCTATTAACTTCGTCTTAATCGAGTCTTATGTCTAGATAGGATAAACGAGTGCACAACAGGGTTGAAATTAGGGTTTTGGATGTTAAAGTGGGTGATTCCGCTTGAAAGTGTCAATGTGCAGTTCAAGCGAAATCAGTTACTTAATTCCGCTTGAAATGAACATTGACATGTTCAAGCGAAATTACCTATTCCGCTTGAAACAACATGTCAAGTTCAAGCGGAATCTCCACATCTATAAATACCCATGTTGTTGTGTCATTTGGAGCGGGATTAGATCATATGTTCTAAGCCGATGTGCTGTCCGTTTGTCATTTGAATGTGTAAAAGCTCAGGATTGATTAATAAGAAGATAATTAGAAAGGAACAAGCTGTGTTGACATCTTTTACATTGATTCCGCCTTTGTATTTAATGATGAACTACTCAGACTGACTATTTAGGGTCACACGACGATCCAACATAACTCTTTCTTCTTGTTTTCTTCTATTGTGCGGATTAGTCCATCTGTCAGGATGTTAGCTAGTTCAACTGTTTCTTCAATAGTCTGTGGTCTAGCGGCCTTGACCATGTCTCGGATTTCGCTCATTAATCCCCAAATATAACGAGAAATTAGTACAGGTTCTGATGAAGCCAAAGTTGGTACCATTCTTGCGTATTTGAAGAACGTTGTCGTTTATTCACGACAATTCACATCTATAATTTTATGATTTAGGAACTCGTTAGCCATTCGTTCCTTTTCATAAGGGGGACAAGATTTCCTTTCTGCAATTTCCTTGAACTTTTCCCAGTTCAGGGAATAAGCCAAGTCACTTCCTTTTGCCTGAAGAATTGTATTCTACCATTCTAGGCTTCTTCTTTAAAGAGGTTGGAAGCATACATCACCTTATCTTCTTCGGCACATTTGTTGATCTTAAGAACAGCTTCCCTTTTTTCCAACCATCGCAGAGCAGCCGTGGCTCCTTCACTGCCTGCGAACTCATTTGGTTTACAAGCTATAAATTCTTTGTAGGTACACCTGAGAGTCATCGCCTTCATTTTCTTGGGAAATGGGGTTTTGATAACATCATCATTGCCTCCATTGACACTATGGCTAAAACTGTCGTCGCGAGTATGCTTGCTACTCACAACTTTGGTGGGTTCTACGGAGTTTTTAACAGCTTTAATTATTAAATGTATAACATTAGCTATTCCTTGGGCTATTATATTTTCTATAGCATTTTTATCCAAAGGATTTTCATTATTAACATGAAATTCTGGATTATTTGATACTTCATTCGACATCTGAATTGCAAACATTTTCAATTATTAATATCACATAACAATTAAAACAAAACAATACTTTCAAGAATCATATATGCATATATATATATATATATATATATATATATATATATTATACCCTTATACATTTACCAACTTAGGTTATGTCACATTTGCTTAAAAGTCACACCCTTTAGTTTATTTTACTCTCACCCTTTCATTTAATAAGCAACTTGGGTTATGTCCAATCTGTTTAAAAGTTGCACCCTTTAGTTTTGTAAACCTAAATAAACAAAGGTTTTATTTTCCGTAGAATATATAAAGGAATGATCAATTGGAAACAACAACTAATATATTATTTAAAAATACATAACATAACTTTTTAGACATCTAACACAATACGTCAGTTTGTTTTTGGTTAATTCATAACCATATCCGAGCCATAAAAATTAGTTTAAAACAAACTTAACTAGTCATATGCTCAATCATTTTTGCCATGATTCCGTCGCTCGCGGGTCGCGACCTCCTAGGCCGTGTGCTTCGCGGAGTGCGACAGTCTATGCGTGATTTAAATATATATTTATGTTGCTTATATTTGTACATGTATACACTACATAGATACCTTAAATTATAAAGTATAGTTATAGGTACATTATATACATGAAGTAATCTTTAATTCAATAAAGTATATATCCAGGAGAATTTAGTACCCTGTGTAGGTACTAAACATAGCATTATTTAGTATATATTTAATTTAAAATCATGCAATTTATACAGTCATTGTAAATTAAAATATAGTCAATATACTACATGGTATAAAACATATTTGAAGACATTTAGGGGAAAATATGAAAGCTATTTTAAAATAATACCAACTGCTAATATCACCTGTAAGGACTTAAAACAATATTTTTTTAAATAAATGAATTTCAACCTATAAAGCATAATTAGGATAAAGTGAATTAAATAACGGATTTTACTATTAAGTAATATGTAATCCCTGTAACATTTTAACACGAATTATTGTGTATATATCTAGTATATGTACATATGTTTAAATCTACAAAAATAACACATAGGTTACTTTGTATTAATTTTCTAACTATATTGTTTAAGTTTAGGTATTAAAAGAATACCTAAATAGCTTAAACAAGTGGCTCTGATACCACCTTCTGTCACAGCCCCCGACCCCACCCTGGGAGCGGGAGCCGTGGCCCAGTCAGATGGTATCGGTGTTTATTAGATACGCAGGAAAAAAAATTCATCAGGATCGTAGTTAGGAAAAAAATTCAGAGTTTATAAAACACCAACTTTTAATATTAAATAAATGGGCTAAAACCCATATTCAATTAAATTGTTTTTATAGGGATAAACCCAAATAAATAAAACATGAATCTCTTCTTTTATTCATGTGTTTATAGCCATTTTATTTAAGCCTTCAGTGCTCCATAGCTGGCTTCTATTATCTTTACACCAAATTACCTGAAACACGTTTTGAAAAGATTTTATCAGTAATAAATACTGGCGAGTTCATTCCATTTTTATAAAATATATTGTTATACTTTACAGCATCAAGGTTTTTATATTTGTTTATATTTGTAGGATCGTGTTTCGACCCGAATGAGTCGTTCAGAGGCGTTCAACTACGTTTCAGGTGCGGAATAACAAGAAACGAAGGTAGAGACAGCTTGCAATTCACTTAATCTACTAATTTTATTGATTTAACAATGTTTATAGCTCGTTCTTCACACCGGCAGCACTTCGGCATGGAATTCTAGAAAGTTACAAATGAGTTCGCTCATGTGGTATTTATAGTGTTGGTAGGTTCCCACATATGGACATGTACACATAAGTGGACCAGGTAGGTTCCCACATACGGACATGTACACATAAGCGGACCTGACACATAAGCGGACCTCCTATGTCCATATAAGCGAATCTATCAGTTTAGACCTATATGCTATCCTATTTTCTCGTAAAACGTGCCCTGATCTAGCAATCTAAAACTAAGACTCGATACAAGACGAAGTCGACAGATGTAGTGCACCAACAGACTCCCCCTCAGATGTTGACGAGTCGACTATCGAGTCACGACAATGCTGTGTCTTCACTTCTTCAGTCTTGATCAGTCTCTAGGCTTTTCTCTCTCTTTATCTTCATCAACATACTTCCCCTCTCGATTTGCTGGCATTTCTTTGTTCTTCAGCAACATCTGCATCAGGATCTTTTTCTGGCTTTCTTTGTCTTCAGAATTCGAAACCTGGCACTCTATAGAGTCTTCAATTTCTAGGATCGAAACTTGGCTATTCCTGCACATTCTTAACCCAGAAATGAATTTCTAAATTTAACAATTTGTATACACTAACACTCTGAAATAATCAGACAACTCCCTCTCATAATCATAAGCATCAACAATCATTCTTCCTCAGATCACAAACTCATGATGAACCACTTGTTGATTTAGAAAATACATTTTGACATTTTAAAACACACTCCCCCTCACAACAATGTCATCATGTTTAGCACTCGGAATTTTGAAAATCAGCTTTCCAACATCAGTTGTCGAAAATCTTTTTGATTTTTTCAAAAGTTTATGCTAAAATACACCGAAAATCTTCTTGTATTTTTGAATTTAAAGAAATGCAGTAAAGAAATATTTACAGACAATATTTTTATGAGTTCGTGCAAGAGGATCATATCAGTTTTTTAGAAGTCACAAGTACCGTTGAGCTTAGTTACACATTAAGTATTAAACAATTCACTTAGATTGCCAATATACTGATCCACTTAAATTTTCACACAAATTTCAACTGATTCAGGATATGAGTTAGGTGTTTTAAGAACTTAAACTCATTCATATGTCCCACCTCTTGAATATACTCCCGTATCCAGATCCCAATATTCAGTCTTACAGGTGAGTATACCACAGATGATATCTGTAAGGGGTTAATAAATTATGAAGAATCATGAGAGCTCAGGTCAGAACTACCGTTCAGCAGAGAGATCATGACTCGACTTTTGAGTGTGTCCCCTTTAGAGGATCTTTTGCATTACAACAGCAGTGACTATCAATTTTATTGTTTCATCAGCTTGCTGAGGGCGATGCTATGTTTCAAGCATTTGCAGAAAGCATTATCCGGGGACTAGGTCAGAATTTCCATTCAGCAGAATCCCGGGATAATACCCCAGATATCACTGAGCATAAAGACCTAGTATCTCAGAAAGAGGGACCTTTCAAACGAGATTTCAGGGGTTACCTATATATCCAAGTAGTGTTCCCCACGAAATAAGCAAGTTTAAATTTATATTTATATCGCGAAAAAGTTTACTAAATGTATGTAAACCTATCGGCATATCATCAGTGAGACTGTTTAACGCTATTTAACAATACAATTCTTTAGCATACTGTGACTGTCTACTGATGTACTATCATTTCCTCTTAAAGACACAAAAACTCATTTTTCATTTTATCATGTTTTTGTCTTTTTCAAATTTTCAAATGTTTTTGGATTTTCTGAAATTTTCTACTCCCCCTAAAATGCAAACACATTTAAAGTAAAATTTGAAATCAAACTATACAAAAACTTGACAACCGATATCAAATCGCTTCAAATCGCCATCCACTTGACATAAACAATCAGAACTCCCCCTTTCACAAAACTATTTTCTCATTATGATTTCAAAACACTTAAGTTTGTTTTAACCAAAATGATTTTTCCGAAAAATAAGTTTTGTTGGTTTTACCATTTGTAAAGTTAGGGGTTTGGTTCATCATATTATCCATTCAATCTCTTGAATCAGGATTACATCAAGTTCAAACTAATGACCTTGAGTAATCACTTTGTCAGAATCAACCTCTCACCACTTGTAAGAATATCCAAAACATATAATCACATGTAGGAATAAAACATCTACACAAACCATTTTACCAAACAAGATGCCGATTCCTGCTTCGCACTTACCAACCTAGAAGCTCTGGCAATTCACACTTATCCTGTAATCATTCAACTATTTTTAAGATTCAATCACAAAAACCATTATCAAGAAAGATGCCGATTCCTGATCCACGATTACAAACTTGGGATCTCCGGCAAAGTCCTAAGACTTCAAAGGGAAACAAACTTCCATCCAAGTCTTCTCAGACTTAATGGCTTTCAATTCTTGCTCAGTAGGGTTGTAAGTTGCCTTTTTAGTTGCATAAAAATCTTTAACCCCCTTAACTTTCCCATTCAACATTTTTCCAAAAATTTTCTTAACACTCCTATTGAATGTTTTCTCAACATCAAATTCAGTTTTCTCAGAATAAAACTGATCTGAGATCTCAACTTTGCCAACTTTTTGTTTAACTTCTTCAAATTTCAGTGATGGAAACTCATCATCATTTACTGAAATTTTCACCTCAACCTGTGGCTCTTCTGGCTTTGTGGAACCAGATTCATCGCCGACTTTCTCATCAACCTTTTTAACAACCCACACTTGGTTGTCTTTCTCTTTCTTTTTATAAAAATTCTTTTTAGAACACTCACCATCCTCATAAGTTGAGTTTTCAAAAATTTTAAATTTCTCGATTGGTGGTTCAACATCAACAACTATTTCTTTCAACTTGTTAGAAACTCCCTGTTTTGACTTGACATTTTTCGGACAGTTCCATGCAATGTGACCAGCTTCATTGCACTTGTAACAGGTTCTAGTTTCTTTTGAGTGACAAACTTCAGTTCTATTCTTCTTCTTTTCAGCAAGAAACTCTTGATTTGACTGTTTCCAGAATGGTTTCTTCTGTTCCTCTTCTGCACTCCCACCTGACACAAATTCTGTTTCTGTTTTAGAATTTTTCAAATTTTTATGATTTTCTAGTGGAATAAATCCAAGACCTTTCTTTTTGTAGCTATGCTTTTGGTTTGATTTCTTTTGAAAACCAGAACCAGAATTGTAACCCTTTTTCTTGTTTAGACGTTGTTGAACTCTTGAAGTGTACTTTTTAGGTTTTTCAATAAGATTTAAATCTTTTATTTCAGAAATGTTAATTTCTGTCATTTTGAAAACCTTTTTGATCATATCAAAACTAACACTTCTTATTGGAAACTCTTTGTCAGAGTATAATTTGTCTGAATCATTTAAAGTGTATGCAACTTCAAATGTTTCATCATCCAAATTTGCTTTCGATAAAAAATATTCTTTACTATAAGACCGTTTAACTGACGACTTTGGACTGTTGACTGACGAATTTGACCCTCCAGACTCAGACTTTGACTCAGACTCCTCTTCAGTATCCAACACCTGATCGACCACCTTTTTGATTAACTCAGACTCATGATCAGTATCGGATGATGTAAACGTGACATCAATGTTATCTGGTAAAACGTCAGTTGTGTCGGTTTTTAGCTTTATATTGACTGCTTTTTCAAGTTGCTCCTCATTTGGTTTTCTAGGAGAATACCCTTCCCAAATTGGAGGCGGACACTTGTTATAGCTAACAGTCGGTTTCTTACCACTATCTTTCTTTTCCTTCGGCTTCTCGTCTTGAAAAACTTCCATACCTGCAACAGTTGGGTAAATACGATCAATGAGATAATCAGAACTAGAATAACTTTGTAATAAACGTCTAATTCTCTCATTCTCAATCTTCTCTGTCTCCAACTCTTGCTTCCATTTAGCACTCTCTTCGATGTAAAAGTTGATGGCTTTTTGCTTTGTCATCATCACAGCATTCATCATCGTAAGTGCTTGTTCTCGTTCTGAATTTGTCTTTTGGAGACCAGTTACTGTTTTGTTCAAGACATCATAAGATTCTTTCACATAATTGAGATTGAACAACAACTGCTCTTTCTTCTTTTCATACTCAGCAATTATCTCATCCTTTGCTGCACAACCCTTGCATGCTTCCAAACACTTCTCGCAAGGCTTGACAACTTCAACAATCTTCTCAACTTCGATTGTTTTCACCACTTCAACCACCTTTTCTGCTTCAATCACCTTCTCTTCTACCTTCACTCGCTCAGTTTCAGTAGTCTTCTCAGCAACCCCTTCAACATTCTCTTTCTGAACAACATCTTCAGATTTCATTTGTTTTTGTTCTTTAGCAGCTCGTTTCTCCTTTAGTTTCTCCATACGATCTGCAAAATAGAAATGAAAACTTTCAGGAGATAGATGAGATTTAGCAATATCAATATGTTTTTCTTCCTCATCATCACTATTGCTATCATCAACTGGTGACTGATCAAACTGTACAGATTTTTCAGAATCAGCATCTGATAAACCAGAATCTGACGGTGTTTGATCAAAAACAACTTCCTTTTCTGAAATAACAACATTTTGTACACTCTCATCAGAACTTTGTAGACTTTCATTAGCACTTTCTGAACTTTCAATAGAAACAACAGACTCTTCATCCACACTCTTTACAGTCACTCCAATAGACTTCATCCATGTGGTAAACATGTCTGGTTCTCTGACAATCTTAGCAATGAAAGCTTTAAAATTCCCATTCTCATCTGCAAACATATTCCAGCTGAAACCTTCAGGTAGCCTCTCATCATCTTGATCGACTATGCATGCTTTGCTATCAGGAGAGATATAATTGTTCCAGTTAAAATCCACCACACACGCTCTTTTTGAATCCTCGATTCTTCTACCATGAGCCGTTTGTGAGTCTTGTGATTGACCAACTTGCTGATAAATGGCTTTCCGATGGTAATCGTCTTTTCCGAACGGATTCTGAGCGCCACTAGCTTCCCTGTTCTTGCACTCCCGCTTGAAATGGCCTTTCTCCCTGCAACGAAAACAAGTAACTTTAGATTTATCAAAACCTAAAGTAGATACATGAGCATCAAGAAAGTCATTTCTCCCAGTAATCGTTTTAAACTTTTCAGCACGTCTAAGAACACTAGCAAGACACCATTTGATATCCATCAGTTCCATCTCTTCGGCGTCTATCTGATCGTAATCCTCCTTTGTGAGCATAGGATTTCCAATCCGACCAGCCACTAGACCCTCATAAGATAACAACACAGAACCAAGTAGAGCCATGTGGTCTTTAGCAGTGTCTTCTGAAAAACTTTGACCTTCTGGAAGATTTAGAGCGATGTTGCATTGAATCACATAACCATTTCCTGTCTTTGTGTTTTGAGACTGAAAGTTTTCTGATGAACTCTTTGGATTGACACTCGGATATAATGAGAAACCACTACTACTTTTGTTTGAACTTTGATCAATCTTTTCTGTAGAATCCCCAGCACTAAACGCAATTTGGATTTTCGGACTTCTCTCAGCTTCTGGAACCGGAATACTACCCTTATAGTACATCTTCACGTCCTGTTGACCACTTGGACTATTCATCCTAGCGATCTTTTGCTGTTCCAAATCTTGACCCTCAATCTTTTCGATAAACTGACCAATTGTTAATCCATCATAAACTCCTGTGTTTTTCAGAATCATCAAATAAGTTCCCCACTCTTTTTGTGGTAACGCATCAGCTAATTTGTCTACCCACTCTTCAGACTCCTTTTTTATACTAAGCATTGACATAGATCGCACAAGATGACAATATCTTTCAATCAACTTCTTTGTGTCTTCACCCGGTAGACTGCTGAACAGATCAAACTCTTTCTTTAACAGTGCCTTCTTGCTTTTAATCATATTCTCGCTACCCTCAAATTTGACTTTAAGTGCATCCCATATTGATTTTGCAGTTTTGTCGTGCTGAAGCAATATGAATATGTCTTCTTTGATAGCTTGCTGAAGTAGACTAATCATCATCTTTTCAGCTCTATACATATCACGTTCTTCATTACTAAATTCAGATATCTTTTTGTCAACTTTCAAATCAGTCTGTGGCAAAACATATTTCTTCAAGATACACTCCCATGATCTCAGATGGTTAGCCTGAACCCAGTTCTCGAATCTATCTTTCCATCCGTAGTATTCTTCGATACTCATCAATTTCGGGGGCTTTTGGGTGGTTCCCGTCTCATTTTCTAAATTCATATTCTGAGCAATAGTGCTTGGACCAGACGGTGTTGCAAACGCGCTATAGAACTCGGTATCCATGACTTTTCAACACGTATTTCAAAATCTGTGACTAATAAACGAATTCAGGAATTCTGGATGCCTTATAAGCGAAATAAGATGTTGACACAAAATTGGAACCTCAAAAGTCCTTAAAAGCGAAATATGGTAGACCTTATAAGCGAAATCAGATGTTCTTATGAGCGAAATCTGTGATGACTGATAAGCGAAACTAGTGTTCAAAAGAGCGAAACCAACTGACGTTTGAAAGAGCGAAACACTGATGTTCTAATAAGCGGAACCACTGATGTTCGAATAAGCGGAACCACTGATGTTCACTTGAAGCGGAACCTAGGTGTCTAATGAGCGGACCATGATGTCAAATGAGCGAACCATTGGAGCGGACTTGATTGTTCTTTGGAGCGGACCTTTATGCAATTTGAAGTGGACCTTCTCAGAATATGTCTCAGGAGCGGACTTGAATGATTACCCAGAAGCGGAACTACTGATAATTTTGTCAAATGAGCAGACTTGAACTGTTCAAATGAGCGGATCTACCAAATGTTCAAATAAGTGGAACCTAGTTCGAAGGTGTTTTTGTCTATTTTTACTTTGAATTTAGGTCTCAAACTTTCCAGGGTTTATCAATGTCCAATTATACACAAGCTGTGAAATTTTGAACGATTTTCGACCGTGAAATCTTTCTGAATCAAGAAAAGAAGGTGTAGAAGTAAGAATTATCAATGAAATCCAGCTATTCTCTGCAGAACTCCTCCTCCTGTGCTCTGATACCAATTGTAGGATCGTGTTTCGACCCGAATGAGTCGTTCAGAGGCGTTCAACTACGTTTCAGGTGCGGAATAACAAGAAACGAAGGTAGAGACAGCTTGCAATTCACTTAATCTACTAATTTTATTGATTTAACAATGTTTACAGCTCGTTCTTCACACCGGCAGCACTTCGGCATGGAATTCTAGAAAGTTACAAATGAGTTCGCTCATGTGGTATTTATAGTGTTGGTAGGTTCCCACATATGGACATGTACACATAAGCGGACCAGGTAGGTTCCCACATACGGACATGTACACATAAGCGGACCTCCTATGTCCATATAAGCGAATCTATCAGTTTAGACCTATATGCTATCCTATTTTCTCGTAAAACGTGCCCTGATCTAGCAATCTAAAACTAAGACTCGATACAAGACGAAGTCGACAGATGTAGTGCACCAACAATATTTACCCAAAAAATTCCAGTATTTGTCACATGGTGTCAGACGGTGGTCATATCACTCATTGGCTAACTTTCGTTCAATAGTGAAGTTTATCAAGTAATAAATATAAAATATATCTTATTATGATTCAATGGTATCGGTCACTAGGCGATTCCCGTGACGGTGGTCAAATCACTGTTGATCATTCTTTCAACTAGTGACTCTGGTCATATCACTGTTGATCATTCGTTCAACTAGTGACTCTAGTCATAACAATGTTAATCGTTCTCTCAACTAGTGTCTTTGGTCATGTCACTGTTGATCGTTCTCTCAACTAGTGACTCTGGACTACTAGTGTATATAAAGTATATACTATAAAACTCATTATATCACCTTGTCAAATATATTGTCTGTGTCACAAAACAAATTTACCCAGAAAATGAAATATATCATTTTCTGTCAAACTGGTAACTATAACTTTATTAAATATAACATATTAAATAATTGTGATATGATTATTTAATATATTAACAGGACTAAGATTAAAAATATAATCTTAGTATAGTATAATATATTATATTTGACATATTTTATTATGGTATACATTTATTGACTAAACATTATAATGTTAATAGTAATTTAGGTTTATTAAATATATTATCTTTAATGTAACTAATATACTTTAATAATAATTAATAAAGCTCTATTTTATATACACAATATTTAGATTTATTCCAATCATACATTAAATTTATTAATTATTTAATATAAAAATAATATTAGTTATAGGCTATGGCCACTATGGCACAATTTCCTTCGTGCTTGTGGTCATGCTACTATTGGCTAACTTTTTGGCCAATAGTAACGAGGGTCAAGTAATGTATAAACCTCCCATACCGGCAATTATTGCAGAATACAAAAACTTAATCACTGTAAGTATAACTAGTAAACATTTAGGATTTTGTAAAACATTTTTAAATATAATTGTATCACAAAAAGGTGATAAAACTGTGAGAAAAGATAATGGACTCACTATGTAACTTTAGGGTTCAACTAAAAGTCTCCTGGTATAATCTTGGGTACAACTCCTGAGCTATTTAATAAAATATATAATGCACTCACTTTAAGTATAGTAACCCAATTCAACTTTATCCCTACGTCACGAGACAGAACCCCAACGAACTTAGTCGGGCAGAGCCTTGACATGCGTTACGAGGCACTATATCAATCAGACGGGGTATCAGTGATCAGGGGTTAAAACACTTAAAACGAGGTAGGGCTTTATTATTATTATTATGGGGTGAATATATATATATATATATAGACATAGAGAGATCGAGAGAACAGATAGAGAGTTGTAAGCAGTGTGAATGTTGTAGTGAGAGTTCTATTTATACAAATTCCTACTAACTTGGAGCTCACTATGTCACACCCCGACCACGTAAAACAACAAAACGTGGTGGAAACGTCGGGGAGTGTTGTAACAGAATCATTGTTTCACAACCATGGAATAAACAATTTCGTTTTATTGAATTAAATGTATAGATTACATTGGAATTTGAAACAAAACATATACAAATAGTCTTTCATTGTTATTAAGTCACTAAGGCCTCGTCCATTCCTATGTGAGCGTACACAAATATCATCATCAATCATCATCAACTATGGCACCTGAAACACATGTGAAAATACGTCAGCATAAAAATGCCGGCGAGTACATAGGTTTTGTATGAGTTTCAGATTCATGGCTCGTTTTACATGTTGCAATGCTTATTTGAAAACAAACCTTATTTTGAAAAGTATAACATTGCAACAAAAATTAACCAACTCAAATCAAGTTGATTATAATTTATAAAATCTCGTAGCCATGATTCTTAACTCCAAAACATTTGTTTTAGTAAACCCAGATTGTAAATCGTTTTTGAAATAAAAACTCGAATGGTATATATATATATATATATCGTTAGAAAAACCTTGTAATATGACTTTATTTCGATAACCTTGCCCAAGTGATCTAGATAACGCAACGATATATAATGTATTAAAAGCACTTATATATAGGAAATACCAGCGGCGTATCCACCATGCTTTTGACACATTACACCCGCCCCGTTACCTAATCACTTCCCTAATCCCAACGGTTCAAACAAACTTCAAACGGTTCATGTCAATCAAACGGTTACAAACGGTTCACATAGTCAGACGGTTCACATAGTCAAACGGTTACAAACGGTTCACATAATCAAATAGTTACAAAGGTTCACATAATCAAATAGTTACAACGGTTCACAAAATCAAACTGTTACAAACGGTTCACAAATGGTTACATACGGTTCACATAGTCAAACGGTTATAACGGTTCAAAATGTAAAACAATGAGTCCATATGCTGGATGAGCATATACAACAAAATGTAGTATATGAAAATCAATGTGCTAGCATGTTAAGTGAACATACATAGCAAAACATAATGAAATCATGTACTAATAGTGTACTAATGAACATAGCAAGTATATGATATGAAAACATGGAAAGCATGAAAATAACAAGTAGGCACATGTGTTTCACCCCAAAACGTTTGAAAAACAGTAAAAGAGGGGTCTATGTACTCACTTGAGGGTGCTTAGAAGTCTTGAACAACAACCAAGCAAAGCTAGAGGGATCACGGAAATCAAACGGCACCTAATATAGGTAACTATGTAAATAACCGGACCTAAATCGGGAGATCGGATACGATGAGGTTTCGTAAACCAAATGAGTGTTGGAACTCATATGATATGGTTTAACAAAGCCTACATACTAAAATGAAACCTATTCTAAGTGCTTACGACCCATTACGACTCGTTAAGATAGCTTACGCCACTTTAACGCGTCGTTCGCGTAAAATGCGTTCGGACCGCCTAACTAGTCCTATGATAAGTAATATATGCCTTAATATGTCTAATATTGTTGCTAAGTCATTTTAGATGTCAAAATTAAGTTACATAGGCTTAAAATGAATTTATGTGTGAAAAGGGCATTTTGGTCATTTACCTAAGGCATATAAACTACATGTCATACAACTAACTAAACGAAGTGACCATAAGGTATAACCTCGGAAGGTTATTCCCTATACAACTATGGTCACCTAATATGTGCTTGGTCGGATCCTAATGATCGACCAAACGGGTCGAGGTCGAAAGTCTAAGCGGGTGTTTAGTCCGCTTGACTTACGACTCTACATAAGCACTAAACTAAAAGTGGCGAGCTAAACATGCTAGAACATGTTTAGTTAAGTTAGAAAACAGGTTTTGAAATCAAAACAAACGGTTTTGATACCCTAGGGTAGTTTGGTTACAAAATACGCGAGAATACGCATTTTGGCCGAAACTACGACTCGTCACTGAGCCTAGATAACGTGGTAATCAGTAGGTATAGTCACTAGGGACTATAACCATCGTGATTACGCTCACGTTATGAAGTTCAAATGAACTTCGCATTGACCATAAACTGGTCAAAGCAGAAAGTCAAACGCAGTTTGACTTTAACAATAAAACGAATGAAAAGAACGAAAGAAGACTTACAAAAGGTCCCCGCAAGCTCTTGATCCGATTTACCTTCAGGTATGAAGTATGAAGTATAAACTTCAACTTAGAAGGCCAAAATCAGATCAAGTTGTGGGTTTTGCACGTGAGGTGTGAGGGGTATATATAGTTTTCGTAGAACCGTTAGGATCATTTCTTGAAAACCGAGCTTCAATCTGACCCTTGCACTTACACCCACTGATTTTTAAAACCATGGGAGCCCCCAAACCAGTACATAGGATCATAAAAACCATTTGCACAAGTGGGAAATAGCTGGAACAAGTTGGAAAGCAATTCTACTGAACTGGGGAGTCCTTACGGACCATATGGCTTTGTGCTTACGGTCTGTAAGCTTTGTGCAGGCCAGCAAGTTTCAAAAATGGCAGTTTTAGTCCCTGAAGCCCCAAACTTGGTTTTTGATGCGTTTTTGACACGTTTAAGCCCCGTTAACCCCATTTCAAAGCTCTAAAAAGAAGTTAAAGTATAGGGAACTTAAAATATGCTCAAAAGTATCTCGGATGTCGGTTTGTTTGGTCGTACGATTGCGTTGTTCGGTTAATTACGACGGAAGTCGTAACGAACGCAAAAACGATCCAAACTAAGCGAGGAATGGAATTTTATCATGCCAAACACTAAAATAAAATATTTAATGCTTACATAAATTTTTGGATGTCCGGATATATTCAGAATGTAAGATATGCGCGAAAATGCAAACTTATGCACTTTTTGACGCTTTTAGTCCCTGAATGACCAAAGAGTTTATTTTAGCACACTGAACCCCTCAAAGCCTATTTCTAAGCTATGTGAAGGATATTTAGGGTATGTTTAACTTATGGTCATGTTCCGGAATGTTCGTTACAGTATGAATCGACATACTTTCGCAGTTTGTCGAATTTAGTCCCTGTAAGCGAACAAACTTGATTTCGGCATACCAAACCATCCAAAACTTATTTCTAAGTTATGTAAAGGTTATTTAAGGTATGTTAAGCCTATGTCACTATTCCGGAGTGTTTGTTGCATTAAACTGGTTATATTTACGCACCAGATCATGTATAACCTTCCAGAAAGCGATTTAAAGCCCGAAATCGAACAAGAATTGATATGTGCAAACGATACACATATTTTTACAAATCCCAAGTGTGAAACACAATATTTCATTAATGTGGTATTTTTTTGATGGGCACAGGTGTCACGGTCTCCCCTACTTTAGGAAATTTCGTCCCGAAATTTATTCATAGGAGTCTGTCTGTGACTTTGTATCAAACAATTGTCTTGCATGGAATCTAGGGAGTTTATCTATTTGCGTAGAATAACCCATCAAAGATATGCAAGGCATAATCCTGTCATTTTCCTCAATGGACATTCTTCAGAAACGAAAATGAACTAACAGAGTCATTTTCAATAGATATTCTTCAGAAATGGAAAATGAACGGATAAACAAAAAGGATATTCATTTCCTCAACGGACATTCTTCAGAAACGAAAAATGAACGGACGGAGTCATTTTCAACGGTTGCTTCCTCAGAAACGGAAAATGAACGGATAAACAAAAAGGATATCCATTTCCTCAACGGACATTCTTCAGAAACGAAAATGAACGGACGGAGTCATTTTCAAAGGTTGCTTCATCAGAGTTGGAAATGAAGGATTAAACAAACGGATATTCATTTTCCTAAACGGGACACTCTTCAGAAACGAAAATGAACAGACGGAGTCATCTTCAACGGTTGCTTCATCAGAGTTGGAAATGAAGGATTAAACAAACGGATATTCATTTCCTCAACGAATAATCTTCATAAACGAAAATGAACAGACGAAGTCATTTTCAACGGTTGCTTCATCAGAGTTGGAAATGAATTGGGTTAACTCTAGATACATGACAGAACTTGCTGTGATTTCTGTGCACTAAATTCCATAATTATGTATCCATCCATAATTACGTAATTCCTTGCACAGTCCGCACAGTTTGTTTTTTAATGTTTAGGGGAAGAAAATCAAACCTGTGATGAGGGTGACTAGACTACCATAGGGTCCTTTTAATTAGATCGACAGATGATCTTTTTAATTAGACCACCAAGGAGTCCTTTCAGCTATATCATCACATGATATTCCTAACCAGATTTTTGGATCAATCTGTTAAATAGACCACTCAAGGGGTCTAATTATGGAGTAGTACTTTATAATCCAAGGGACATAACTACAACATAGAAGTCCATTAAGGATTTAAGGTAGTACCTTTGGGTATCCTACTATGAATCCCTTATACGAAGATATGGAAGATTCTACGAGGATTTGGATAACAAAATTTGGATCACACAAAAACATAACAAAAAGAGCACACAAGCACATAATTGTTTTCTTTATTAATTGTTATTATCTTGTTATTGATTGCTATTAACTTGGCGCCGATTTGAACATGGGTAATCAAGGCATACAAGGAACCCAGTTGATGGACTTCAACGTCCTCAAGCATCTATCTGAAAAGATAGGATGATCTTCCAAAAATTCAATTTTTTATTACAAGGAATCACCACATTCGAATTAAGGTATCCAACAATTAAGGACTTACGGGAATACCCTTAGGTACCCCATTAAGGAGTGGGTATTCGTCTAGAGTTGTAACTTGCGCCTTGTACTTCGTTTTCCTTGGAGGAAACGGGTACTTAGGATTTTCGTGAAAAACACAAGAGATCATAAAATGGAAGAATTTTGGGGGTAGTCTGTTTTTCAAGGAATACGATTCCCTGATTGTCGGTATTGTAGGGGATATGTTGTTTATACATGCAACCACATAAATATATTGCAATGTAAATAAAAGATTTATTTATAAACAACGATAAAAACTGTTTCATGGACCTTGACAACAAAAGAAAATAATACATAAGGCGTGATTATTTCTAAACGGTGTTGTCTTCTAGTCAGTCAGATGCTCATCCCTGCGCTGGATTCGCATTAGCAAGCTTTGGGCAGTTTCTTCGGAAATGGCCCATCTCGCCACAGTTGAAGCAAGAACCTGGTGGAAAACGACCTTGAGCAGGATTGTTGTTCACCTAATTGGGTGCAGCTACAGTTGGGCAAACCCTCGCTGTATGACCTATAAGTCCACAAACTTGGCATGTGCGGCACTTCACACCAACATGATGATGTAGGCTACATTGGTTGCACAAGGGTGCAGTTCCGTTGTAGGGCTTCCTAGCAGGGGGTTGAGCTGGTTGGTTGGGGACGACTTGATCATTGTGAGCGACCACGGCGAAGTTCTGAGAAGCCTTTCACTTCTTTGACTTCTTAGGGGATCCAGTCTGTTCATCCTTGGGCTTTGATTCCTCGATCGGTTTCTTCTCACTTTTTCGGAAAAGTTTACCTTTCCTGATCTGAGATTCAGTCAAGGTGGCGGATAGCTCAATGGCCTGTCTAACTGTAGTGGGATTACTACCAGTCACAATGTCTTGTACTGAGTCAGGGAGGCCATCAATGTACTTTTCGATTGCCTTTTCCAAAGGCGTGACCATGTTTGGGCATAACAGACTTAACTCCTCATAACGGTCCGTGTAGGCTCGATGCTCACCGCTATCTTGCTTAAGATCGTCAAATTCCCTTTCCAAGGCCCGGATCTCGTGACGAGGACAGAATTCCTTCATCATCAGAGCTCGAAGCTCTTCCCATGTTTGAGCCAGTGCCACATCGGCACCCCTATCTCTCATCACACCGTTCCACCACGTCAAAGCTCGTTTCTCAAAGACACTAGATGCGAAATCTACTTTTCGCTCGTTTGGACATTGAACATGTCTGAAGGTGCTCTCTAAACTCTCGAACCATTGCAAAAGTGCAGTCGCTCCTTGAGTCCCAGAAAACTTTGATGGCTTAGCTGAGTTGAACGTCTTGAAGTTGCAGGGAGCATTATTGTTGTTGAGAGCTTTGTTACACTGAGCAACGATGTTCGGGATTGCAGCAGTCATCTGCTGTGTAATGATAGCTGCCAGTTCTTCATTAGGCACCTGATTGTCGCGTCGTGGAGGCATTTCTAAAAGGGGAAAACAAGAGAGGAAACAAGTGAAATGCCATTGGGTAGGAATAGGAGGTTACAAATACCGAACAAAAGCATGGGTGATGGTCATTTCTTTGAACCACGAAGCAAACAAATGACACACAAAGGCTGAATCAAAGTAAATAGGTCCTCATGATGTATCGCGAAGACATGCTCGCCTATAAGTGGACACTCACCCCAAGAGTTCCCAGGTAAGAGTGACTGGTCCGATACTGCGGATTTGTACGAACACTCTAGCCTTAGACAGAAAACTCAGGGTACAGGCACCCACCCTTCCAGTTTGCACGTGTTCAAATTATGTAGCCCTTAACTTTGACGAGAATTTGAAAACTTTAAAGGTTCAAAACCTTATAATAAATCATCCTAGAACAGATGATTAGTTTTCAAAGCAGATTCAAATTTATGTTCTTATTGTGGTTGTCACTTAAGGATAAGTGACGGCATCGTTTTAAAACTAAACACAAGATAACTTGTGTTAGGGTCCTAGGAAGGTTATAGTCTAGGTCAAAGCATTACTAATAACCTAATTCCCTATAACCATTGGCTTTGATACCAACTTTTCTGTCACACCCCGACCACGTAAAACAACAAAACGTGGCGGAAACGTCAGAGAGTGTTGTAACAGAATCATTGTTTCACAACCATGGAATAAACAATTTCGTTTTATTGAATTAAATGTATACATTACATTGGAATTTGAAACAAAACATATACAAATAGTCTTTCATTGTTATTAAGTCACTAAGGCCTCGTCCATTCTTATGTGAGCGTACACAAATATCATCATCAATCATCATCAACTATGGCACCTGAAACACATGTGAAAATACATCAGCATAAAAATGCCGGCGAGTACATAGGTTTTGTATGAGTGTCAGATTCATGGCTTGTTTTACATGTTGCAATGCTTATTTGAAAACAAACCTTATTTTGAAAAGTATAACTTTGCGACAAAAATTAACCAACTCAAATCAAGTTGATTATAATTTATAAAATCTCGTAGCCATGATTCTTAACTCCAAAACATTTGTTTTAGTAAACCCAGATTGTAAATCGTTTTTGAAATAAAAAATCGAATAGTATATATATATATATATATATATATATATATATATATATATATATATATATCGTTAGAAAAACCTTGTAATATGACTTTGTTTCGATAACCTTGCCCAAGTGATCTAGATAACGCAACGATATAAAATGTATTAAAAGCACTTATATATAGGAAATACCAGCGGCGTATCCACCATGCTTTTGACACATTACACCCGCCCCGTTACCTAATCACTTTCCTAATCCCAACGGTTCAAACAAACTTCAAACGGTTCATGTCAATCAAACGGTTACAAACGGTTCACATAGTCAAACGGTTACAAACGGTTCACATAATCAAATAGTTACAAAGGTTCACATAATCAAATAGTTACAACGGTTCACAAAATCAAACGGTTACAAACGGTTCACAAATGGTTACATACGGTTCACATAGTCAAACGGTTATAACGGTTCAAAATGTAAAACAATGTGTCCATATGCTGGATGAGCATATGCAACAAAATGTAGTATATGAAAATCAATGTGCTAGCATGTTAAGTGAACATACATAGCAAAACATAACGAAATCATGTACTAATAGTGTACTAATGAACATAGCAAGTATATGATATGAAAACATGGAAAGCATGAAAATAACAAGTAGGCACATGTGTTTCACCCCAAAACGTTTGAAAAACAGTAAAAGAGGGGTCTATGTACTCACTTGAGGGTGCTTAGAAGTCTTGAACAACAACCAAGCAAAGCTAGAGGGATCACGGAAATCAAACGGCACCTAATATAGGTAACTATGTAAATAACCGGACCTAAATCGGGAGATCGGATACGATGAGGTTTCGTAAACCAAATGAGTGTTGGAACTCATATGATATGGTTTAACAAAGCCTACATACTAAAATGAAACCTATTCTAAGTGCTTACGACCCATTACGACTCGTTAAGATAGCTTACGCCACTTTAACACGTCGTTCGCGTAAAATTCGTTCGGACCGCCTAACTAGTCCTATGGTAAGTAATATATGCCTTAATATGTCTAATATTGTTGCTAAGTCAGTTTAGATGTCAAAATTAAGTTACATATGCTTAAAATGAATTTATGTGTGAAAAGGGCATTTTGGTCATTTACCTGAGGCATATAAACTACCTGTCATACAACTAACTAAACGAAGTGACCTTAAGGTATAACTGTTAGTGCATTATGTCTATTGACTTCGTCTTGTATCAAGTCGTGTAATAGGATAAGATAGGATAAACCAGTGCTCGGGTGCTAGAAACTGAGTTTTACGTATTTAGTGGTAATTTCGCTTGAAACTGTCAAGGACAAGTTCAAATGAAATTAACTTAGTTAATTTCGTTTGAAGGTGTCCATGTCCATTTCAAACGAAATCATCATATCTATATATAGGGCACTTGGTTTGTTCATTTGAAACGGAATTACTTCTTGTGATCTGGTAACGAAGTGCTGCCAGATTGTTTCTAGGTGCTGTAATACTATCATAATCAATAATAGAGACTTTATAATTACATCGAGCGTCCGTTTCATTGATTCCGCCTCTGATTCGGATAAACAACTCTTCTGATCGACTCATTCGGGTCGTATAATGATCCTACAAGTGGTATCAGAGCTCAGGAAGAAGAGTTCGGCTTGATTTCATTGTTTTTCTGACTTCTACACCTTATTTTTCAAATTGGACAAGATTTCACGGTCAAAATGGATTGAATTTTTCACAGTACATGCAAAACAGTGTTTTAACAAAGCCTTGAGAGAATCAGATCTAAATACGGCTTAAAAGTGACAAAAATGGGACAAAAACGTAATTCCGTTTGAATGAGCTTCTTAATTCCGTTTGAGATTAACACCTGACTTCGCTTCAAAGTATAATTTCGTTTGAAAAAGTGTTCTAATCTCACTTGAAACAACATATTCCGTTTGAAAGTCTTGGCTGATTTCGTTTGAAAGAAGGTTATTGGTTAATCTCGTTTGAAGATGGCACTTGATTCCGTTTGAGGGTGCTATCTCTTTTGAAAGTGATTTCGTTTGAAGTTGCATGTCAAGTGATTTCGTTTGAAGTGTTATTCAGAGTGATCTCATTTGAAAGAGGATTTCGTTTCAAAGTGTTTCCGTTTGAAGATTAATCTCATTTGAAAGTGGACTTTTTGCGTCAAGATCATTTCACGACAATCGAGTGTCAGTCTGTTTCAAATTGTTTGATATTGTTTAAACTGATTGTGTTTGTTTGATTGTTTTGTTTCTAGGTTATTAAATCAAAGTGAAAGATTCAAGAAGCATTTCAAAGATGTCGGATTTTGGTGAAGAGTTTTATAACACGTTTTATAACGCGTTTACGTCAGAAGATACTCCAATTACTCCAAAGAATGCTACAAAAGTGATATCGGAAAGTTTGAGCTATGATAACATGTACGGAAATCATCAGAGACCACCAAAGCTCATGAATATCGAAGATTATCACTGGTGGTATGAAAGATTTGAAAACTGGGTGCAAGCTTATGCATATGATAGCTGGATTTGTTTGACCATAGGATATGAAAAACCAAGAAATGAAAGACGTGAATTGGTCACACTTAAAGATTTCACAGCAGATGATAAAAAGGAACATTCAGCTGAATTGAGAATGAAAACTTTACTTCAACAATCTGTCAGAGATGATATTTTCTCATTACTTTAGTATGGTGAAACTTCTAAGTCAATTTGGGAAGCGTTAAAGCTGAAAGCTGAAGGTGGGAAAGATATCAAGAAAAACAAAATATCACTGTTAAAGAAAGAATTTGACATGTTTAGTTGCACGAAGAATGAAACAGTTCGTCAAATGATAGAACGCTTCTGTCATCTGAAGATTGAAATGGAAAGGTTTAAAATTCACAAAGAGAGAGAAGAAATGGTGGATAAACTTGTGGAAGCTTTACCACATGAGGATGATTAGAAAACTTATGTGATTGTGTTGAAAAATGATGATAAATTTGATACAATGACGTTAGACCAACTGATAGAAAAGATAGAGGGACATGATCTGTTGATTCAAAAACAAAACAAGGTGTCTAGTTCTAATTATCAACAGAATGTTGGTTTATACTATCGCAGAGGGATGTTACAAAACAATGAATCTCCAAGGATCAAAACTGGTTTTAATGCAGAAAAGACTGGTGATTCATCAAAGAACACGTCTTCAAGTTATGATCCAGGATACCATTCCTCATCTGCATCCGGATCGTCAAAGTCAAATTCCAACTTTGATTGGAAAAATTCTCCACTCTTGAACAATAAGTTTGCTCAACAGCATATGAGCTTCTTAGCTTCTATTCTGGTATCTTATGAAGGTTTAATTGCAGGAAATATCGGAAATCCAAATATGACAAAAGAGGATTACGATCAAGTGGATCCAGAAGAAATGGAACTCATGGATATTCGCTGGTGCATGGCGAGCGTTATTCGTAGAGCTCAAAGATTCATGGAGATTACTGGCAAAAGATGTTTGGAAGGACCAGAAATGAAGATAGGTTTCGACAAGAACAAAGTCACTTGTTTCAAGTGTAAACAAAAGGGTCATTTCAAAAGAGAATGCACAAACAACAAGGCTGATGATAGCGTGAATCCTTTCTATGAAGATTATTACAAAAAGGCCATCTATCACAAGAACAATGAGCAGCCAACCAGAAAGCAAATTGAAGAAGGTTCTTCGAAAGAGAAGAGAGTTGTTTTGTCAATGCGTGACCAAAGTGAAGATAATTTAGATTATGAAAGATCTGAATCATCTGTGTATAAAAATTTTGATTGGAACAAATTTGTTGATGAGATAGAATAGAAATGGAGAATACAGGATGATGAAGGATATGATTGGAGTCAACATGACAAAGATGTTGGAAAAGCTAAAGCAATGGTTGAAGAAGTGAAACTTACTCGTGAAGAAAGACATGCACGTCTTAGACTGGATGATGTGTATGATGCTTACAAAGAAGCAACACTCGCAGGCCTTTGGAGCAAAGAAAAGGAATGCTATGTGGATCCCCAGGGAAACCCGACGGTTGATCAGAAGAAGGTTGACCTTGAAGCATTAGTTGCAGCTATACCTGCTGTAACTGTGTGGTGCAAAGGCCTTAGGGAGATTCCAAGGTATAAAGAGCAGGTTGAAGAAGGTATTTGAAAGGTGATATTTGCTAGTTTGGAGAAGAAAAAGACAGTTGAAGAGATTGTGACTGAGAGTGAGAAGTTGGTGAATGAAGTGAAGAAAGTTGATGAGAAAATTGAGGAAGATGTTGAAGAGAAACAGAAGGAGTTTAAGGAAGTTTAGAGTTCACAAACAAAGGAAACCACAGTGCCAATCACTTAGGTAAATACTCAAACTGATAATTCTGATCAAATTGATAATAGAGCTGAACAACAGTGCAAGAAATGCATGGAAACGTGCAGTGCTTGTACTGAAAAAGATGAAAAGTTTAAAATAAGAGATATAGAATTCGCTAAAATAGAAAAGATTTTCAAAGATAAATGTCATGAAATGTTTGAAAATGAAAAATTTTTGAAACAAGAAAATGAAAAGTTAAAACAAAAATGTGATGATCTTGAAAAAGAAAATAAAATATTGAAAGAAAAATGTTCAGTTGTTTGCAACGAATGTGTTCCAAAAAATAACAAAATTCAAGAGTTGCAAAATGAATATGATGGAATGAAATTATCATATCATACTGTAAAAGAAGCGTATGACATTTTAAAAGGTAAAGTCAAAAGTATAGATGATAGATTGTGTGCATGTCAGAGAAACACTAAATTTCTTGAAGCTAGATTTGAAGATAAACAAAGAGTTTTAAATCAGTATATTTATGATGTTGTTAAGCTTAAACAAGAATTGGCAGATAAAGAAAAGTTGGTCAATAAATTGCAAAGTTACCATTCATCGTCATATATTCTGGAACGTATTTTCAATATCACACCCGATGGAAAAGAGTCAGAAAAGAACATAAAGGGAGTTGGGTCTGAATACCATCAAGTTCCACCACCGTTGGAGAATAATTATACATTCTATGATGGCGAGAAAGTGGAAAAAGCAATAAACATGGTTGACCAGTTACCCGACAACATCGATGTGATTTATACCAAATCTGATGATATCAGTGATTCAGAGGTGGTTGGTAAAGTTGTTGAAAGTGTTTTAGTAGAAGAGTCTATCAAAACAGGTAAATCTGAATCACAAGATGAAAAAGAAGGAAATTTTCATGATGAATATCTGAAAAATTCAAAATCCAAGAAAAGTTTGAATGATGATTCAAAAGGATTGGTTTATTCCATGATTGGATCGGACAAATTATTCTTAGATGTTGTATTCCCGATTCAGAATGTGATTTCAGAAAAGATTGAAAAGGTTTTCAAAATGGTTGAGATTGAAAAATCTGAGATTCCAAAGTTTGCAGGTAAGTGTCACAAAACTTTTTATAATAAACCTGGTTACAAAAAGAAAAATATGAAGGCTGGGTTGGGTTATAAAAAGAAACAAAATCGAAATAAAAATGAACCGTCAAATTTTCAGACAAAGATGAACTTTGTTTACGGAACAAGTTCTGAAGAAGAGAAAGAACTAAAATTTAGGCGTCAGTCTAATGAATAATTATATGCTCAAAAGAAGAAGCAACAACCACAGGTCAAAGATGTGTCCAAAAGAACATGTTTCAAATGTGATCAAATAGGACATCTTGCACGAAAGTGTCCGAATCTGAAACCTGTGGATGTTGACAAAAACAAGTTTGAAAATGTTGAGAAACAGAAATCTGAGGATGTGAAACAAAGGTCGACCAGATTTGATTCAAAACAAACTTGGAGGTATAATACAAACAAGTTTGCTTCAAATCAAACTTGGAAATCAAACTTGAATAGGTTCGATTCAAGACAGACCTGGAATTCTCACACACCCAGAGTCAGAACAATTCAAAGTTGGAAAACAACAGTTGATATGACAAAACCTCAAGAGTTTTGGAAACCAAAAGTTGTTGTTCAAAGTCAAAATGTTCAAAAAGATTCACATTTTTACAAAAAAGGTACTCCGAAAGGTCAAACATGGACTGTTAAGAAACAAGAGTCTTCGGTAAAAGATGAGAAAATTGAAGTTAAAGATGAAAAAGTCTTTGTTCAGATTGACAAAGATTTTCCGAAGTTGAATGATGCATATTGTGTTGAAATGCCTAAGGTCCAACAGACTTGGGCTAAATTGTTCAAGTAATTAAGTAATTTGAATGTGCAGGTGCTTCCGAAGAAAATTGAAGACTGTGAATCCTGTGTTGGTTGAAACAGGAAGTTTATTTGTTGTCTGTATATAAATAAACAATATTTCAAAAACCCTAAAAATTGAAAAATTTTGAAAAACCAAAAATATGTTTTTGTTTTGTCAAAAATTAAAAATTACAAATATATGTTGCTTGAATACGCCGAAACCCTCACGGCTGAACAAACATGATTATTTTCACAAGATTGAAAACGGTTTTCAAACTGTAAATATCAATGTGTTGTAAATCATGGGGGTATGTTAGATTTTCTGCAAAACAGAGCACTTTTAGCAGAAAATTGATGGCGAGACAAAGCTATCAGTATTGGTTGTCAAAATTTTCTTTAAATGGTTTTGCATTTTAGGGGGAGTATTATTGTTAGAAAATACAAAAACATTAGAAAATTTGAAAAAAGTAAAAAACATGATAAAATTCAAAAATTGAGTTTTTGTGTATAAAGAGGAAATGATAGTACATCAGTAGACAGTTACAGTATGCTAAGGAAATGTAATGATTATATAGCGTTAAACAGTCTCACTGATGATATGCCGATAGGTTTTCATACATTTAGTAAACTTTTTGGGGATATAAACCTAAATTCAAACTTGCTTATTTTGTGGGGAACACTACTTGGATATATAGGTAACCCCTGAAATCTCGTTTGAAGGACCCCTCTTTCTGAGACACTAGGTCTTTATGCTTAGTGATATCTGGGGTATTATCCCGGGACTTCTAATAATGCGGAAGCAATGGCCTAGTCCCCGTATAATACTTTCTGCTTGCTTGAAATATAGCGCCGCCCTCAGCAAAAATGATGAAACAATAAAATTGATAATCATTGCTGTTGAAGAAAAGATCCTCTAAAGGGGACACACCAAAAGTCAAAGCCATCATCTCTCTGCTGAACGAAAGTTCTGACCTGAGCTCTCACGGTTTTCGCAATTTAACCCCTTACAGATATCATCTAGGTATACTCACCTGTAAGACTGAATATTGGGATCTGGATACAGGAGTATATTCAAGAGGTGGGACACATGAATGGGTTTAAGTTCTTAAAATACCTAATTCGTATCCTGAATCAGTTGAAATTTGTGTGAAAATTTAAGTGGATCAGTATATCGACAATCTAAGTGAATTGTTTAATTCTTAATGTGTAACTAAGCTCAACGGTACTTGTGACTTGTCAAAAACTGATATGATCCTCTAACGCAAACTCAAACAAAAATATTGTCTGTAGATATGCCTGTACATATTTTTTTTATTGCTTTATATTTCAGAAAATACAAAAAGATTTTTGATTCTGCTTTATTTTCGACAACCGATGTCTGAAATGCTGAGTGTCAAAATCTAAGTAAGCTGATTGTGTTTCTGAAAATAAAACAAGTTCATTAATTTGAAACTTGAATCTTTATCAAAAATTAAAAACAGTTTGTGATATCTCCAAGGTCATTAGTTTGGACTTGGATGATTAACTGTGAGGGATTTGGATGCTTATATTGTTAAAATCTATGAGATAGAGCCAGTTTACGATCCTGAAACTGCCAAATTCATGAAATTTGATTGAGAAGTGATAGTTTAGAAAGTTTGAGTGAGCCAGGTTTTTCATTCCTGGAAGTTCAAAATGTTGTTACTTATAAACGTATGAGTGCTGCAGATACTGTACCAGACTACGATCCCAGAAGCTGAATCTAAGGGGGAGTCTGAAGACGAGCTCAAAGCAAGGGGGAGCTTGTAACCGGAAAGCAAGATGCCGATCCCTAAAACACGGAAGCTTGACGAAAGGGGGGGCCTGAAGACTTGAAGAAGATAAAGATTGATGGATGCTTACAGTGTTAGACAATTTGGAGAGAGCATGAAGACTGATCAAGACTGAAGATATGTCATGATAAAGACTCGACACTAAAGACTTCGTCAACATCCAAGGGGGAGTCTGTTAGTGCATTATGTCTATTGACTTCATCTTGTATCGAGTCGTGTAATAGGATAAGATAGGATAAACCAGTGCTCGGGTGCTAGAAACTGAGTTTTACGTATTTAGTGGTAATTTCGCTTGAAACTGTCAAGGACAAGTTCAAACAAAATTAACTTAGTTAATTTCGTTTGAAGGTGTCCATGTCCATTTCAAACGAAATCATCATATCTATATATAGGGCACTTGGTTTGTTCATTTGAAACGGAATTACTTCATATGATCTGGTAACGAAATGCTGCCAGATTGTTTCTAGGTGCTGTAATACTATCAAAATCAATAATAGAGACTTTATAATTACATCGAGCGTCCGTTTCATTGATTCCGCCTCTGATTCGGATAAACAACTCTTCTGATCGACTTATTCGGGTCGTATAACGATCCTATAATAACCTCGGAAGGTTATTCCCTATCAACTATGGTCACCTAATATGTGCTTGGTCGGATCCTAATGATCGACCAAACGGGTCGAGGTCGAAATTCTAAGCGGGTGTTTAGTCCGCTTGACTTACGACTCTACATAAGCACTAAACTAAAAGTGACGAGCTAAACATGCTAGAACATGTTTAGTTAAGTTAGAAAACTAGTTTTGATATCAAAACAAACGGTTTTGATACCCTAGAGTAGTTTGGTTACAAAATACGCGATAATACGCATTTTGGCCGAAACTACGACTCGTCACTGAGCCTAGATAACGTGGTAATCAGTTGGTATAGTCACTAGGGACTATAACCACCGTGATTACGCTCACGTTATGAAGTTCAAACAAACTTCGCATTGACCATAAACTGGTCAAAGCAGAAAGTCAAACGCAATTTGACTTTAACGATAAAAACGAATGAAAAGAACGAAAGAAGAATTACAAAAGGTCCCCTCAAGCTCTTGATCCGATTTACCTTCAGGTATGAAGTATAAACTTCAACTTAGAAGGCCAAAATCAGATCAAGTTGTGGGTTTTGCAAGTGAGGGGTGAGGGGTATATATAGTTTTCATAGAACCGTTAGGATCGTTTCTTGAAAACCGAGCTTCAATCTGAGCCTTACACTTGCACCCACTGATTTTTAAAACCATGGGAGCCCCCAAACCAGTACATAGGATCATAAAAACCATTTGCACAAGAGGGAAATAGTTGGAATAAGCTGGAAAGCAATTCTGCTGAACTGGGGAGTCCTTACGAACCGTATGGCTTTGTGCTTACGGTCCGTAAGCTTTGTGCAGGCCAGCAAGTTTCAAAAATGGCAGTTTTAGTCCCTGAAGCCCCAAACTCGGTTTTTGATGCGTTTTGACACGTTTAAACCCCGTTAACCCCATTTCAAAGCTCTATAATGAAGTTAAAGTATAGGGAACTTAAAATATGCTCAAAAATATCTCGGATGTCAGTTCGTTTGGTCGTACGATTGGGTTGTTCGGTTAATTACGACGGAAGTCGTAACGAACGCAAAAACGATCCAAACTAAGCGACGAATGGAATTTTATCATGCCAAACACTAAAATAAAATATTTTAATGCTTACATAAATTTTTGGATGTCCGGATATATTCAGAACGTAAGATATGCGCGAAAATGCAAACTTATGCACTTTTTGACGCTTTTAGTCCCTGAATGACCAAAGAGTTTATTTTAGCACACCGAACCCCTCAAAGCCTATTTCTAAGCTATGTGAAGGATATTTAGGGTATGTTTAACTTATGGTCGTGTTCCGAAATGTTCGTTACAGTATGAATCGGCATACTTTCGCAGTTTGTCGAATTTAGTCCCTGTAAGCGAACAAACTTGATTTCGGCATACCAAACCATCCAAAACTTATTTCTAAGTTATGTAAAGGTTATTTAAGGTATGTTAAGCCTATGTGGCTGTTCTGGAGCGTTTGTTGCATTAAACTGGTTATATTTACGCACGAGATCACGTATAACCTTCCAGAAAGCGATTTAAAGCCCGAAATCGAACAAGAATTGATATGTGCAAACGATACACATATTTTTACAAATCCCAAGTGTGAAACACAATATTTCATTAATTTGGTATTTGTTTGATGGGCACATGTGTCACACACTCCATTATGGCCACGTAACACATAACATTGAATGTCAAACATACACGTCCACACATTCAATTAGTTCATATGTGAGGACTATTATTAGTCCACGTACACACATATATATCATATAGGTTTTGATTATTATTATTATTATTATATTAATTTATATATTATAATTAATTTAACTGCTTCACTTATTTAGCGCGTATAACTTCTAAAATATGATGTTTTATAAAACAATGAATATGTCATTAGAACGAGGATATTTATATCTACATTTTGAACCAAGTTTCATTAAAAACGGAGTAGGTTCAAATATAATTTATTTTTATAATGTATTTTTATAATATAATTTAATTATTAAACGGTTCCTAGGTCCGTCTAGGTACTTCATATTTCTAACGGTCAACTTACCCGTAATCTACCCGTCTAATAATATACGTTTTTATATACTTTATTTTAATATAAAAAATAGAAATGTCATGCATATACAAGCCAATTAATTAGTATAACATTCCAACCAATTATATATAAAATAGTTTTTAAAACTATATGGGTTGAAAAATAAAACTAGTTACTAGTGGTTAATAAATTTAAACAACCCTATAACTCTTATATAATAAAAATGGAGATGTTACAGTTACAATCTTTCCTTTTGTCGCATCTAGTCCTTGCACTTCATAACTACCTAATTACATAACTAAACTATCTAATAACTAATTACTAAACAACCCTCATACTTTAGGATGTGAGGGATTAGAACTTCATTCACCCCCTAATCACGAACATCCTTAAGTTGTTGTAGGTCTTGAACTTGCTTAAATTGCAGTAGCATTGGTTCTTCTTCCAACGCAAGATGAGCCTCTTCGTCCTTCTCTTTTTCCTTATCTTTTCGCTTGCTACACTCGTATGCAAAGTGACCGAATTCACCTCTTTCGTAACACATGAACTCGCTCTTGTCTTTATTTCCTCGATCCATATTTCGTCCACGTCCTCTTCCTCCTCTAAACGAACTTCGTCCACGTCCTCTACCTTGACTTTGATCACCATGTCTTTTTCTATAATGCCAATTTCCGGAATGATTGTCTGAACTTGCCATTAAGAGATTATTGTTCTCTGGTTCATTTTGGCTCTTGAGGCGTTCTTCAAATGATGTAATCCTACCCACTGCTTCTTCAAACGTCATTTTATCTATTTCTGAATACTACTCGATGGATGCCACAATCAGTAGAAACTTCTTCGGAACAGAGATATGTAATTTCCTTACAATATTCTTATCTTTAATGATGGTACCGAGGCTTTTAAACTTGGATTTTATACCACCCAACTTGCTTGCGAAACTACTTATTGTTTCGTTTTCTCCCATCTTTAAGGCTTCTAATTCACTTCTCAAAGTTTGCAGACGCGTTTTCTGAACCATATCGGCTCCAAGATATCGAACTTTGTCGGGATTGAACCCTATCAGAGGAACAGATAATAAGAGCCAAAACCGGATCACAACAGTGGATTCATAATAAGCAGTTGTTTGCATTAAACTTTGCCCTTGAAAGTGGTTATAACATCTGGTGTCCTCTATCCACTGTCCGTATACAACAGCTGCTGTCCTTCAAACTGCTGATGAAGCCCTGAAGACTGTTAAGAAGTAAACCCTTCTGGTTCAATCTACTGATGCTAAAGGACTGCCCACTCAAGGACTGATCAACCTTGAGGAAAACACTGATGAAAGGAGAAAGCAGTAGTTTAGTGTGTCACTTGTTTTGTATAAAGTCAGTGGTTAAGATTAGCAGTGTTTGTATAAGAACAGTGGTTACAGGTTGTTAGGTTGTTAGATGTCGCTTTCATGGTGACGTCAGCTTAGATGCTTCAGTGGTTTGGTTTGCCTATAAATGGAACAGTACCCTGTACTGTTACATTTGATGGACTGATTGAGTTCTTCTCCTCTGATCCAATCCTTTCATCTTGTGCAATCAACCATGGAGTATCAGGCTGAGGGGGAGTTTTGTTGTAAGCATGCATTGTAATCTTTTGATTTGATTTGTAATCTTTCGACCTAATGAAAAGCATGTGTTTATCAGAACTATTTTCCCCTTTGATTGTGTTTACAAAGTTTGTTTTTCATTTCCGCTGCATTTAAACTCTGTTCATTTCTATTGATTTGTTCAAATTATACGAACAAACACAATCTTGAGAGCCTTAGATCCTAACAATTGGTATCAGAGCCTGGACAGTCAAATTTGATCTAACAATCAATTTGACATAACAGTTCAGCTCAACATTCATTGATGCTAAGGTTGATCGTATTTAGTTGAAAAACAGAGTAACGAGTAATTATGTTCAAAGTATCTATTCAAAACTCTGTAAAACAACCAATATGTCATAAGACACACAAACTTCACATAACAAGTGATATGCATAAAACACCTATAAGATTCAGATCTGAAAATATATCTGATAACTATGGTATAATTATTTACAAAATTGATTTCAATTGTTGTTATGAAGCTTGTGATGTACCATCATGATTGCAACTAAGGTATTTACCTCATGTCAACAAAAATCTATGTTCGGATAAAAACACTAGTGTTTTTGTTTACATAAAAAGAAGGAAATTAAAACTTTAGTCATTTAGATCTTATGTATTGAAAAACAGGTTGAGAATCCTTCAAAAGGACTAAAATAAATTGTGTTAAGAATACATTAAGAAAATCAGCAGTAAAAAATGTGAAATTTGGCATAAGCATGTGCAGAAATGACCAAATCTGTTAAAACATTGCTGCAAAATTATTCTGAAATAAGTATTCCTTCAATAAATACCTCCCAGCGACTATCTCAGTACTTATATATGGGAAGGGTAAAAGGGGAAGAAGAAAATTACAAAAACTCAAAAGTGTGTTTATCTCAAAAACTTTTGAAGTCAAAAGAAAAGAGCATAAATACAAAACACTTGAGAGTCCAAAATTGGGTTAACAATGGTTATCAAAGCAACTGTGTGCATTCATTGGTTCAGAGAAGTTCAGGTAACAATAGTATCACCAGTGTTTATACTTAAAAGAGGACTAGGCAAATTTTTCAGTGTCATCACATGGTAACAAAGTCTATAACAGGACTGTCAAAATCTATGTGTACATGTCTCCTCATTTTTTTTTTGCAATCAATTGACAAGAAAATGATCTCAAACAGTGGTTATTATAACATATTTCAAATCATTGACCATTTTCTTACAACTTGAGAATGATGTTACTATGAGTTTTTAATTGAAAAGTATACCAGATTCCTTTTGATGTTGTTTTTAGAATAACCTTTAATTATTTTTCTTGAAAAGGTTTTTCTCAAATAAAACAAGTATATTATTCATTTTTTTTCGAATAATATATTTTATACTTTTACTTATTTTTGATAGTAAAAGTTTCAATCTCCTGTCAGGATATAGAACCTTTCTTTTTATTGGCAATATTATCCTTGAAAATAGATCAAAAGAAAATGGTACAAGTGTCAAAGTCATGTCAAACTCAAGTGTGTTTTAACACTGATCAAAAGATTGATTGCTAACAAACCTTAAAATACTTAGATACTCATGTTCTAATTCAAATATTATGACACAAAATGAGTAGCCTTAGTAAAAAGGGTCTTCATCATCTGGGGTACTAAACCACTGTCAGGAATCTATAAAAGCTTCAAAACCTGTAATTGACATGTGGCATAACCTTGAATGAAAATTTCTGTAAAAACTGCTGACAAATTGAACTTGACAATTTGCATCTAAAATGTATTTTGTTGAAGATAGCAATCTTGCAGATATTTGAGAATCACCATCAACAGATGTTAGACATGATATTGTGATTTCACAAGATAAAATCATTCCGATCATCAGAACAGTAGATGCTCAAAATATTTGTCAAAAGCTTATCCACTGGTGCACTAACAGTTGCTGATATACTAGCCTTTCAAATCCTTACCATTACCTTACCCCTAACCACTGTTTTGTTCAAACATCTGTTTCCTAACTACTGTCCACTGCTGAAAGTCAACCCCTGTTCTTTCATTTTCATGGTAATCACTGTTGTTTAAAATCAGTGTTTTATCCACTGATAAAGCTATCCACTGATAGTTAAAATCATCCACTGTCTTAACTTTAACCGTTGCAACCACTGATATTTGCTTAATCAGTGGTTTCCTAAACAACTGTCCTCCATAATTCATCTTTTCATCAGAGGTTGGCACGTGGTCAGTTCTTAGCCATCAGATCTTTGTAACCGCTACCACATCAGTATTCACTTTTTCCCTAAACAAAACCCTGACCAAAACCCCAAACAGGTTTTTACACTGTCGAATTGAATTCCAAAATTCTCTTCTCAAAGCAGTTTCCAACCTTCCATCCCAAATCATCCTTCGTTCTTCTTCATCAAGATGACGAAATCAAAATCAAAATCATCCTCATCTTCCAAAGAGGTCACTCAAATGGCCGCTGAACCCATTGAAATCCCATACAAATCTCCTCACAATTACTTGGGTCTACTCACAAAACCCACTACCACCAACACTTTCGATTCCATCATCGACATCATGTCTGCATCAAAGTACAAAACTTTACTAACAACAGATGCTCCAATCTATCAACAAACCCAGAGAGAGTTTTGGAAAAATGCTACCCTTGACAAACAAGGCGAGAATGTCATAGCCATCAACTCTTCCATACAGGGTAAAATGATTCAAATTACTCCGCAATCCATCTCAGAAGTCTTTAAACTCGATGATCAGCAAGGTAAAACTTCTTTTCTTAAAAGCGAGTTGAAAACTGATTTTCTGGGAAGGGGGTATGCAGAACAAACAAAAAGAGATACCTTACAAAAATGTTTCTTCCCTTCTGCACCTAGGTTTTTATTCCATACACTTTTGATGTTTGTTTCAAATAAAACAACTGCTTTTAACGAAATACCATTGAAGATCCAATGTCTGGGTTATGATATTTTACATAATGAAAATTATAACTATTCCCAGGAGAACTTTGATGACTTGGTAAAAAATGTTGATAGCAAATCATTATTACTTTTTCCAAGGTTTCTAAGCTACTATTTTGGACAAAAATTTGGAAAGGAAAATGAAAATCTGCTAAAACAAGGTGTTTATTTTCAAATAAAAGGTTTAACACCTGAAACATTCACTAGAATGTTAACATCTTCAAAAACAAACGCAGAGGTGCCTGAGCAGAATTTAGCAGCTACCACTGCTCCTCAGGTATCAGCTGCTGAGCCTACTGCTCCAGGTGATCATAGCAGCACAACCACTGCTTTGAAACCCACACCTGCCATTACCAAAAAGACCAAAAAGAAAACATCCAGAAATCCCCCCAAATCCAAAACAAAGGCAACTCTGGAAGATGAGATCCCAGAGCCACTGCCAGTGATAACACAAATGTCACCTACAACCACTGCTGCTACTTCCTCACAGCAGATGGAAGAAAGATCTCCACCTTCGCCTCAAACTCCTCCTGCATCCTCACAAAAGGATCAGGTTCTAAACACAGGGACCCCACAATATGAAGCTTTGGACCCAATTGGATCCATCTTCCTCAGTCCTGATCCCAAGGACATGTCTCTTTCAACACCCCTATCTTCACCCCTCTCACTACCACAATCCATAATACCCTTGTTGCATGCAGTTGATATAGCTCAGACACAAACCAGTTCCTCTCAATCACCTATCACTGAGAGCACACTCCCACAAGTGACTGGGTCTGATGATTATACCTCTACTATCCCAGCAACAACTGAGGAGGTTACACTGCAGGAGTTACAAGTAATTCCTGTCAGTAGTTCAAGTGAAGCAGCCACTACAAATGTTGAACCCACTGGTTTACATTTGGATAGTGGTTACATCTATAAGACTTCCTTGAAGACAATTCCTTCTATATCACCTCTGATAACCACTAGTGAGGTTGTTTTGACCACTGGTACCATCAAAAGGTTATCAAGTGCTGAAGGAAGAAGTCCCTGGTACCAAGAATAAGGGGCATCAATGAATGATTTTTGGGCTTCGTGTCCTAAGTCACACATTGATACAACCACTGCTGGTGGGGAATCAGATGATCCCATTAAATTGGGTGATGATTTACAATATCAAGAATTGACGGGGAGAATTGACAACCTTGAAACATCTGTTGCTGAAATAAAGGATATGGTGCAACAGCTGTTAAAAGCTCAAAACGCACAATCCACTGCTGTTCCAGCTCAAGCACCTGTACAACCTGCACCTGCTGCAAATGAGCTATGGAATCTATTCCAACCCCTGCTCGAAAAACAAAGACAAATGGCAGATCAGCAACACGCAATATACGTGCAAGAACTGAGAAACATGATTGAGTCAAGGTTTAGAAACACACAAGCAGACATCAAGGCTATAAAGGCCCAAATGTTGAATACCACTGGCACTGCTCCTTCCAATGTTCTTTTCATTGATCAAATTCCTCTAGATAATGCCAAAAAGGGGGAGAAAATTAAGGAATTAAAGAAAAAGGGAATAGATGATGGCCTTTATGTTGAACCAGAAAAAGAAAAGCAGGCTTCTAAACCATCTACCCAAGCAGCTGATGTAACTCCTGCTGTCTCAACAACTATTGGTACATCAGTAGTTTCAGCAGTTGTCAAAACCATCACTCCAACACACACTACAACCACTACCCTACTCCCACCTAAATTCACCTCACCACCAAAAGCTATCACTTCAACTACATCACCACCCATCAAACCACCACCTGCTCAAAAGCAGAAGACATCTACTGACACATCAGTAGTTGTAATGACAACAGAGGTTGAAACACCAGTTGTTTCAACAGCTGTCTGCCAGCCATCCACCACTGCTCTCACCAATGTCACATCACAACCAAAACCTCCTTCACCCAAAAAGCTTTACACAAGAAAAAGAAAATTTCAGAAGAATAATGATGATATACCAGCACCTATTCCATTATCCTCCACACCTTACAATGTTGTCGAGCCACAACCATCCATTCCACCAACTCTAGTCAAACCAATAAACCCTGCTAACCTTGTATCTGTTGCTGAAAGTTATCCATTGGAGTTGGAAGCTGTAAAGGATGAGATGAAACAATTCTATACAGAAGATGATCCTTGGAAAAGAAGATTTCCTTCTCTAATTGGCTTCAGGAATCCAGTAAACATGATTGAGTATCTAAAACTCAAAGCCAGGCAAGCAGATATAAGAGCAAGAATTGAATGCAAAGATCAAGGTGATAAAGCCATTTCTGAAAGAATGGAATTTTTACTCACTAAGGTCAAACAGATAGAAGATTATGCAAAAGACCTGAGCAAAGATATGTCAAATATGCAACTAGATGTTGCCCTACAAAAGGTAATGAGAAAGGAGTATCTTGAATACATCATGAAAGAAAAGTTTTATCCAGTCAAAGAAGAACAATTCAGTGAATGGCCACTCATTGCACTTAAGCATGAGGTAAACAGAATCAAGAGAATCAAGAATGATCCAAGTAAGAAGAAAACAGCTCCAAACTGGAGCAAATACAAACAGGCCATTGATAAACTTACTTCAGAATACAAAAGAAAGAAGTAGGAGTTGGTGGATGCAAAAGTGGGAACTGCCAAAACCATAGCAAAATGGACAAAGCAGTATACAGATGAGGCTTATGAAAGGCTTAAGAAAAGAAGGATGACAGATTCTGACACTCCAAAGAAGCCTGACTACAAAAAGCCAAAACAACAGATCAAAACTTCTGAACCACTGATCACATCAGGAGATGTTTCCGTCACTGAGCTAGAACAAAGAAAAAGGCAAGAGCGGATTGAACAAGAAACTGCAGAAGACATAGCTGCAGCAAATGAAATCATAAAAAGGGCTTTCACACAAATGTCAGCTGAAAACTCTGAAGCAGCAAAAGTTCAGAGTACTGATTATGCTGAAAACTCTGAACTATCAAAAGCTCAGAGTAATGATCAGGCTGAAAACTCTGAACCAGCAAAAGCACAGAGTACTGATCAACAAATTCTCACAAGGCCACAATCCCCTAACTCATCAGTAAATAAACCTCTCCCAAGAAACCCATTGGGTTCAAAAATACTAAAATGGATGTCTGATCAAAAGACCCATGTATTGACCATGTTAAGATCCAATGGAGAAGTAAAGCACATATCAAGGGAACAAGCACTGGGCCAGAGTGTTGAAGATCTACAAGATCTCCTTGAGCTTATACTGTGTAGGGATGAAGATGATACAAGTTCTATGGATTTTGAGTTGCAGTTTAAAGGACAAGTTAGGGAACTTCTGATGAGACAATAAAGATCCAGAATAATGAAGGGTTTTGGCATTATCTGTTCCAGGGGAGATTGTTGGGATTGAACCCTATCAGAGGAACAGATAATAAGAGCCAAAACCGGATCACAACAGTGGATTCATAATAAGCAGCTGTTTGCATTAAACTTTCCCCTTGAAAGTGGTTATAACATCTGGTGTCCTCTATCCACTATCCGTATACAACAGCTGCTGTCCTTCAAACTGCTGATGAAGCCCTGAAGACTGTTAAGAAGTAAACACTGCTAGTTCAATCTACTGATGCTAAAGGACTGCCCACTCAAGGACTGATCAACCTTGAGGAAAGCACTGATGAAAGGAGAAAGCAGTAGTTTAGTGTGTCACTTGTTTTGTATAAAGTCAGTGGTTAAGATTAGCAGTGTTTGTATAAGAACAGTGGTTACAGGTTGTTAGGTTGTTAGATGTCGCTTTCATGGTGACGTCATCTTAGATGCTTCAGTGGTTTGGTTTGCCTATAAATGGAACAGTACCCTGTACTGTTACATTTGATGGACTGAGTGAGTTCTTCTCCTCTGATCCAATCCTTTCATCTTGTGTAATCAACCATGGAGTATCAGGCTGAGGGGGAGTTTTGTTGTAAGCATGCATTGTAATCTTTTGATTTGATTTGTAATCTTTCGACCTAATGAAAAGCATGTGTTTATCAGAACTATTTTCCCCTTTGATTGTGTTTACAAAGTTTGTTTTTCATTTCCGCTGCATTTAAACTCTGTTCATTTCTATTGATTTGTTCAAATTATACAAACAAACACAATCTTGAGAGCCTTAGATCCTAACAAACTTTGATTGCATCCCAAACTTCCTTTGCACTTTCATATTACGCAACTTGCATTAGAATATCTCCCGGTAACATTTGGAAGATCATTGCTTTCGTTGTATGCGCCTTTTTCTCATCTACCCCTTCCTTTGAAACAACCATATCCCAAAGACTATATGCCTTCAAGATCGTTTCCTTCATAATTGCCCACTGAGTGTAATTCGATTCAGTCAACTTTGGGCATTGAAGGGATATATTTCCTTGCTCGCGGATTGACGTTGACGTGCTTTCTTTGTCGTCTTTTCCTGACATACTTCCTTTCTGATTTGCGTTCTTAACTTCAATCTTTCTTCTTTCTTACACCACACAGGTTTTTTAAGTTGTTCGTACCACACATGTTTTTGATTGCCACACAGGTCTTCTTTGTCACACAGGTCTTTCTTTCTTGCTTTGCCACACATGTCTTGTCACCACGAAGGTTCTTGCACCATGAAGGATTATCCACCACATAGGTCTTGCACCACGAAGGTTATGTACCACGAAGGTTAATTTTCACCACGAAGGATTTGTACTACACAGGATTTCTCGAATTTCTAACTTGCTATTCGTTTTGAATTGCATTTTTTTCTAAATCATACTTTATGTTCCTTTTGAAAAACAGATTTGTTTTTGAATTCCAAAAAAAATGGCAAAATCGATTCTTACTTATTTGACTTAATAGAAAAATTCAATTCTCCCTGATTTGATTTGAGATCTGAATTTCAAAAGAATTCAAACAAACGAAATATTTTATTGCAATCAATCAATTAATCAAACTACAATTCAATTTTGAAACGGATACAAAACCTAAAAAAAATAAATTCGAGAGAACCTGGTTATGATATTCCAATCGATTTCTT
>JARYGA010055208.1:0-49042 GCA_030545235.1 Helianthus tuberosus
GGTATGACCCATATGTGAAACTTATCATTTAAAACCAAACTATGCACCTTAGGGGTATTTTGGTAATTTCACAAGGGCTTAAAAGGTCAAAACTGGAAACCTGAGTTCTAAAACTTTTACTTACTGTTATTATCTCAAAATATACTAAAAACATCAGTAGGTATTAACCTTATATGTTTAATATGGTTATAGTACATACTAAGCGTTAAAAATGCTTAAAAAAAGGCGATTTAGAGCCGTTTCCGGGTTTTTAAAAGAAAGCTGATATTTTTATATTTCCAGAATGCTCAAAATATTTTATTTATCAAATAAAATCAGTAGAAAAAGGTTTGGGGTCAAAAGGATTTGTAAAACTCATTTTATGGCTTAAAATGGCAAAATCGGTATTTACCGAATTAAACTTAGAGACCTATGATATGATCAGCCAAAAATTAAATAAAAATCTTTAAAAATCCCAAAATATTATATAACATCAGTGGGTAAAAAGTTTGATATCAAAAAGTGGGTTTAAATAGGTTATATGCTAATTACGCCGTTTAAGTAACATAAAGCTTTCAAATTACGATATTGAGCATAACTCTTAATCTAGACCTCAAACTGATATCAAATTGTAGGTGCAAGTTTATAAATCAGCAACAAATGTTTCTACTCTTTCACTTTTTCAAAAATCACGTTTTATAGTAAAAAGGGCATAATAGTCGACATTTAAGCATAAATCGGAAACATGCATATGAATCGGATAAGTATTGAACCAAGTTGTAAAATCTCAGAGAGTTATACTTATATGAAACCTGGTCCAAAATGAGCTCTAAGGCAGATCTTAAACAAGGTTAATCAGGTCAGATTTGAGAGTCAAAGCATTAGTCAAACTGTTAGACTTTTGATTCAAAACAAGCAATTACACCAAAGTGATCAGTTTGACATATTCTTGTAACATTTACCAAATTATTTAAGTGACAAAACATGATCCATAACCTCTATATTATCAGTTTTGATTAATTTAAGAATCTGCCCAGTTTGACTTTTAGATTACTAACTTTGACTTATCAAATAGACTAGAATTCGCGGAAATCAGAAAGCATGATCCTAATGGATTATAACCAACTTGATTACCATCATAAAACAAGATTCAATTGGGCTTTTTGCTGATCAATTCATGATCAAATCAGAAATTCAAACAGAAGTCAAAATATAGTGTTCTTGGCTAAATTAAACTATGAACAATAATCAAAACATGATTGGAATACTTACAATCACTGAATGAAAGATCAAGAACACTAGAAAATTCCAAGATGATACTCCAATTTCGGATTTGAGCAGATGAGGAAAGTTTGAAGTTGCAAAATTTATAAAAATGAAGAACATGTTGTGTTCTATAGGATTCTAGGAACGAATTAGATGTTGCCAGGTGTTAAACCATTTATAAAATTCTATGGGCAAGCCCCTAGTATCAATTTTGGGAGTTAGAAACCAGATTTGAGCGAAAACCAGCAACGAGCAGGCTGTTATCAGCTGTTCTGCACTTTTGTGCAGGCCTCGCGGCCCGCGTGAGAAACCCAGGGCTGTTACGCGGCCCGCCTGCAGGTTCATATCAGCAAACACAGTTCCAGTTTTGGCAAAAATGGTCCCTGTGAGCTTTAATGTCATTTAAGGCACGTTCAAGGCCCGTTATCCTCATTTAAAGGCACCAATATGATGTTTAAACATAGGGGACATGAAACATGCTCAAAAACATGTCGGATGTCAGTTCGTTTGGCCGTACGGTCTCGTTGTGCGTCGAATTACGACGAAACACAGACGGACGCTAAAAACGGTCCAAATTACGCGACGAGTGGAATTTTATCAAGGCGATCACTAAAATAAAATATTTTAGTGCTTACATAAATTTTTGGGTGTCCGGAGATACACAGAATGCGAGATATGCGCGAAAGTGCAAACTTGTGCACTTTTTGACACTTTTAGTCCCTTAATGACATAAAAGTTCATTTTCGCGCACGAAACACCTCTAAGCCTATAACTAAGCTATATAAAGAAAAAATAGGGTATGTTTAACTCATGGAAAAATTCCGGAAGGTCCGTCACCAAACGAATCGACCTACTTTTGTAGTTTGACGCAAATAGTCCTTAAATTGCGCAAAGTAGCGCGAAATGCCATTTAATGTTATCCAAGCCTTCCATGGCCCATATTTATCCTTCCCAAGCATATACTTAAATATTAATACGCTCTCGTTCGCTTAGATGGTCACCAAAAGGCGTAGATTCAAAAGTTGACGCTTTAGGCCCCTCTATTGCGCAAACTTGCGCATCTCATCATTTAATAGTATTGAAGCCTCATCTAATCCGTATTAGACATTCTTGAAAGTATTATTAAACATCACGATGCTCCGGATTCGCTAAAAGGTCATTCAGAGGTATAATTAAACATATTGACACTTTTAGCCCCTCTAGTTTGCAAAGTTGCGCGTAACTTTACTTATAGGCATAAAAACCTTAGATGGCCATTATTTGGCATTCCCGAGAATATAATTAAATATTATTAAGCTCCCGGTTTGTTAGAAGGTCACTCAGAGGTAAGAATTAACATGTTAACGCTTTTAACCCTTTATTGCGCAAACTTTCAATTAATTTTGCAAACGGCTACACTTAATCCTCAAGTGGCACATTTGTGAATATAAACATAGTAAGAAACTTATTTTAGGCATGTTAACACTTCCACTCCTTTCATAATCAAAGTATTCGATTTTTTGAAAAATTAGTCCCTCAAATTTACTATTTGACTTCATTAGGGTTTATTACACGTGTCAATACATCATTGGACGTGATTTTACGAGGTGTTACATCCTCACCCCCTTAAAAGAAATCTCGACCTCGAGATTTGCTAAAATTCCTGGAAGTTCTTATTGTCGTATAACGGACTTAGTTGCTATAGCATATCTGGAGTCTTTCAAAGTTCCTAGGCGGACCTCTATTATAGGTACATGTATCCTTTTGGAGTTTCTTAACCTGTCGATCCTTAATCGATATAGGTTTCTCCTTATTTCATAAACCTGTATATCATTATGTGATAGTGCGTCTCGATTTATTGGTGAAACACATCCTTAAATCATTAGTGTGTAATGCATTGCGAGTTCCGCCAAGTTCCTGAAATAGGTTTTGGCTTATAAGCTATTTGATCTTGATACATTTGATTTCCTTCGAATGATTCTTTATATTCAGAGTTTAACTAGTCTGATAATCAAATTGGCATACCTTTCCAGGGTGATATCCTTTGTTGAACCTTATTCTTTTCCCAAGAACTTAAGAGGGTTGATACTATCATTAATCCTTGAATTTTCTGCCGAATATTGGCAATTTACAGATGTTTATGGATTTGTTTGATCTTATTCGTTGTCTCCAAGGCAACTTTCAGATTCTGATAATTGGACTTACCAATCTTCTGTCTACTAATAGATGTTTAACATTCCATCTATACAAGGTCTCTAAAGGAGCAGCCTTGATACTTAACAATTATTATAGAAAAGCTTATTTTAAGGTGAGATGGTTATTCCAACCGTTGCTCAAAACTAATCTTAAGGAATAGCTAATCCTTGCCGCTAGTCGAACAATTCGACGATCCTGGGCAGCTGATGGCGATCCTTAATTATTGCCTAAGTAGGGTTGCGGTAATCAATGCATAAGCAAAATGAACCGTCTTTCTTAATTAACTAAACCGAATTCTCAGGATATTCAGTTAGGCTATAAGAATTACTTAATCAGGGTTTCGATTCTTCCAATGATGGTACTAGCCGTCTTGGAGATTTCATAATAATACAGCCCTAAATGGGATGTTAATCTTAACTCTACTAGCCTCTCTGAAGGTAAGCAGGGTACTCTTTAGAGAAGATGATCAAGATATAAAGAGGTTACAGAGATTTTCCATATCTCAGGCTCTAGTTCATCCCTCATTGCTTGTGTCAAATACGTGACACATTTATGTTATAAATCCACGAATTCCATTCTGGATATCTTATTTGAATACTACTAGTCGACTTTAGTACAATATAACCATTGGGATATCTCAGGGGTTCCATGCATTACACCTCCATACTGATCAGGCATGGAAGCAATCTATGGGACACACTAAGATACGCCAATCCTCATATGGCACTTTTATCAAACATAGTTTGGCATTCGCAGGCGATAGAAAACAATGGGAAAATAAAATAAAATAATAATATATATTATCGAACTCTTTTTGGGGAAGAGTACTCCAGATTCTTATGAAAGGATTATCTTCGAGGATGGGAGAGATGGTCATTATAGATTCCATTGGTAAGTTATACCTTACAGTTAATATCTGGAGTTCTTATGAATGAAATCAAGAGTTTGCTAAGCTTATGGTTTGCTAAAAGTTTATTATCCCTTGCATTAATATAAAAATACTTAGCAGACACTATCAATGCTAAAAGGTAAGGGACGTACCTAATGCTATTATCGATGTGCACTATCTCTGGCATTCAACCGGTAGTCCAGGCGTTTCCTTTCTTATCCTTCCCAGACTTAGCTGCGCCTCTCTTGGCAGCCTTAGGGCAATTAGTACTGATGTGCCCCTTTTCGCCACAGCTGAAACAGTTTGCATCTATTATGTCCCTACATTCGTGGGACTGGTGGCCAGCTCTTTTACAGATGCCACATTGCTTTATTTTTTGGTTTAATCGACACTGTCCCCAATGTCTTCTTTTGCAGGTTTTGCATGTAGGCTTTTTGTTGGAATCCTGTTGGTTATTGTTGAACTCGGATTTGCTCTTCTTAGGATTCTGAGAGTTATCCTCCTCCCTTTGTCTTTTGTCATTAGTTTCATTCTTGAACGACTTTTGTCTCACTATATCTAGAGTGAGAGACAAGGATAGATCTACAGCTGATCTGTAGTTGATTGGCCTTGAAGCCTTAACATTCCCTTTTATTTCCGGTGCCAAACCACCGATGAAACGCGCAATGCGTTTTGGTTCCGGGGTAATTAAATAGGGTACCAGTCTAGATAGGGAGTTGAAGTCGGTAACATATTGCTGACAATTTAGGTTTTTCATTGTGAGAGTCAGAAAATCTGTCTCCACCTTTTCCACATCGTGTTGTGGACAGTAGTTCTCTTTGATAAGGTCCACAAACTTGGACCATCCCATAAGGTATAGGGGAATTTTCCCCGTGGACTGCATCATGGCCCTCCACCATACAAGAGCCTCTCCCTTAAAAGATTGTGAAACAAATTTTACTACGTCCTTATCAGCACAATCGCTGATGTCCACAACCGTTTCCATTTCCTCAAGCCATTCCATAGCATCAATTGCTCCTTTTTCGCCATTGAAATCTCTGGGTTTGCATGAGACGAAATATTTGTAGGTGCACCCGCCTTCAGTTGAACGGGGCTTATCATAGAGTACTAACTCCTGAGGTTCGCTCTTTTCATCTGAAGAGTGAACGGAGCTCTCCTTACGAGCTGATGTATGTGTTTCCGTATGGACCTTTGAGTGAGTGATACTCGGTTCCTTTTTGTTCTCAAGGATCTTATCCACAACTTCACTAATTGCTGCGCTAATCAAGGCCTGAAGAGTATTGCCATTAACATTTATATTTATATTTGCATCCTTGTTTTTAGCCGCAGTACTGCTGTGTGCTTCGTCGGAAACCTCCATTCTGGAGCTTTGGTACTAAACACCAAAAATAACATATGCTTAGATACAAACTAGTATGGAATCATCGTACTGGATGATTTATAAACCGTGGTATTTTTAAATCATAATGGCTCTTAGGTTTATAACTCCCTTATAGTTTGCTACTAGAAAGTTTGTCAATTATATTTAGCCTAGGAAAAAAAAAGACCATCAATTGTGTTTAAGGTTTGGACCAAGTCCATTACCTTTTGATAGGGAATCTCAATGTCACAATTGTCTTTGTCACAACGAAAATCTTTAGATATTTGGAAGGCTTGTCACGAAGGACATTAAAAATCATAGGCACGAAGGCCTTGTCACAAAGGACTTATAAGAATATGGCACCTAAGGCATTAATATTTAAGCCGCAATTTTATCGGATTAGAGATCTTAAGGTTCGAACATAGTTCTTTACCTTTGGACAGAGAGTCAAAGACTACAGCCGTCATTTCTTTGGAAGGTAATTTATTTTTCCACAAAGGCTAGTCAATGGACATAATTCTGATTAACCGGATAATGGTGAGCTTCAGAGGAGTCAACCATGGTGAAGCTTTGAAGGCTACAACCTAAGTAATAATAATTGATTTAATTATATGGTGAATTGTCGAGTTTGTTGATTAAATAGCTATGGTGTAAATAAACCATATAGGCCAAAAGATAGTATTTAAGTTAATTGATTATGTTCTGCCTAGGTTTTTAAGTAAACCATCCTTGGCGTGTAAACAGAATCTAATCCTTCATATTTATTAGACAGGGGACATAAATCACGACTTTCAATGTCGTACTGACATTTTATATAGCACAAGAGCTTGTTCCCAAGGACTCGTGATGGCACAGGGCCTTGTCACTAGGGAAAAATCTAAAACATAATCAATGATTCCTTTGTATCGAAAAATTTCATAGTTCATTGTCTTGACAAGAATTTATGAAATAAAAAACCATCTTTCCATGTATACACCTTTTCCCGTAGGTATACATCCCAAATGGATGTTTTGATGCGTACATCATTTTCGACGTTTACCAGCCATGATTCCTATTGATCATTTACGCTAAATATGGGATTTGGAAAATTCCAAATATAAGGATGACAAGTGTGATTTTATCGCATCACGGTTTTCGGGAGTGTTAACACATTTTCAGATGTTAACAAGGATCTGAATCTCTTTTTAAACAGGTTTTACCATCTTAGCTAGGTCTTCAATGACATTCAAGCTAGGTCATACCTTTTAAGATTCTCTTTTAATATCTATATTGGCAGGAAAGGAATGATATTTATTTTATTCAGGATTTTTATCATGAATCCTAATTTATAAGTTAGTAATAGCACAAATGGCCTAGTCGCGTAGACAAGTTTAATTTATAAGCCATGATTTCAGAGAATCAAAGCATGAAGGTTTACTGGCACAACAGGCCTAGTCACAAGGACATTTATAAAGTATAAGCTATGATTTCAGAGAATCAAAGCATGCAGGTTTGAACCTAGTTCATTACCTTTATCTGACAGGGAGTCATCGCTACCACTGTCTTTTGGTTCATATGGAAATGAGCAGGGCCTGTAGGCGCTATATTACCAAGTATGGTCAAAATACGATCATCTCAAGTGATGATCTAAACCCATGATTCAGAGATCATTACATTGGGTTAGGAATCTTTTGAAGAATCCAATAATAAGAATGACGTGTGTGATTTTAAAGAATCACGTCTGCCAGGAGTGTTAACATATTTTCAGATGTTAACTGGGATTTGAATCCTTGAATAGGTCCTACCATCTTGGCCTCGTCATATAGGCTAGGTTTACCTTTAAGATTCATTTTTAATAATAAACGCAGAACAATCCTAACTCGGGATGTTAATAAGGATCTGAATCTAGTTGAGGAACTACCATCTTGGCCCTGTCTCAAAATAAAGCGTGGCTAGGTCTTGTTCTTTTTAGATTTTTCCATTTTATATAAAGGTAGATCATATAAAAGGAATGTTATTTCCCATTTATTTCATATTTCATGTTTAGAATGAAAACTTAAATTTAATCAATCCACTATATGAAAAAAAAAAACAGTACAGAGTTGCCCTAAGCGGGACTTGAAAGGAATAATGTTGTCCTAGAAGGGACTGGAAAATAAATATGTCCTTAGAAGGACTATTAAGGAAACGATCTTTAGCTAAAGGAGTTTCTTCTTCATCTTATTTCTGAATCCTTTCTCCTTGGTTGCATGTTTCGTCCTAGCCGCTGTACGAAGGTCAGCAATTTAAGGCTCCGGGTGTGGAGAATTCCTATTACGGCTTCTTCGCTTGGCGACGTATCCGATATATAAAAATTGGAAGCAAAATTTCCAGATGAGGATTGAGAATATTCCTATGTTAAGTCTAGACTCAGAAGGTCAAGGAATGTGCTAATGTGTCATTGAGATTAAACACAAAAAGATAGTGTTTAATTCACTCAATGTTGGCTCTGATACCAACCTGTCACACCCCAATTTTCCACGTGTCACCGGTGGGCCCGGTGGGGAGTATCGTGACGTGGTTGGCAACATCATAGTCAAACAACACAATATATAAATGCACAGCGGAAGCAAAAGATGAATATATTACAATCCGAATATAAAGTAATATCCAAGTATTACAAACGAAACGTAAAGGATCCACAGGCGGATCTTAAAACAACAAAAGAAAATATCAGACTAATGGCTTATGTGGAGGAGTTGCAAAGTCCTCATCTAACAAGTCCTGAGCAGCTTCCAGCCTATTACGTACTTGTGCCTGTCACTTAGACTTTGGAAAATACGTCAGTTTTCACTGGTAAATACACTCAACTGACTCATTTGAAAAGAGTTTGTAAATTGGTTTGAATGCACTTCGGCACAAAATATGTTGACACTTTGATTAAAATGCACAAGGCAAAATTTATCTTTTATACTTGGGACAAACTATATCTCATGTTATCAGTTTTACATAACTTGCTCTACATACGAGGCCCGGTTCTATGCCGGTTCAAGATTAACCGACACACCACTATTCCCTTATTGGGAATCCCTTATTGGGTATAATTAATTAATAAACATATGGCATCTGTCAGGTGTATGCCTACACCTCGTGCTTAGGTCGTGGCCATTTCATTTAATGAGTCAAGGATATCCAGGACACGGTCGCATTAACCCCCAATGTTTCAGTCAAGCAATACGAATTAAAAACAGGTTATTTGGATTTCCCGACTCATTGGTCTTCGAATCCCATACCTGACCATGCGGTATTTATATTACCGTATCCCAAGCCCGTAATAGGGAAAATAAGTTAAGAGTATTTACCTGAGCTAGCTCCTGTCTTAAATAGCAAGAATTATAATAACTCAGCCGTATTCACTTAAGTAAGCGTAGGTACAATTTACCGGAAGGCTCTAGTCTGGAGTGATGGTATAAATAACCAATTAGAATACTAACGGGTCTTTAATTAAGCCTAAACTTAGACCGGTTAGTTTTAAGGAAATATACGGTTCAAACGCATGATTAAGCGAAGACCGGAATAGAATGTGTTTTAGACCCAACAAGTATGAAGACTTGTATAAAATGGGTAAACTAAATACATTCTGGATTTTGAAATGAAAATGATAAGGTTTGACCCGTTTCGGCTAATTTATGCAAACTAGTTACATAAACCGAACCGAACGCGAAAAGGGCGTTACGGGTAACCATAAGAGTCACATGCAAGTTCCCTGATTTAATATGCCTTAATTATGTTATAATATCAGTAAGATATTTTCTATTATGCCCAAATCGGATATAAACTCACATTATGCCTCGTAAGGGCATTTTGGTCATTTAAAAGATTATTAAAAGAGTTTATTTGTAAATCTGAGTTACGGGTCTGATTTATACAGTAGGTATACTAATTTTAACATATTATAACAGTAGGGTATGACCCATATGTGAAACTTATCATTTAAAACCAAACTATGCACCTTAGGGGTATTTTGGTAATTTCACAAGGGCTTAAAAGGTCAAAACTGGAAACCTGAGTTCTAAAACTTTTACTTACTGTTATTATCTCAAAATATACTAAAAACATCAGTAGGTATTAACCTTATATGTTTAATATGGTTATAGTACATACTAAGCGTTAAAAATGCTTAAAAAAAGGCGATTTAGAGCCGTTTCCGGGTTTTTAAAAGAAAGCTGATATTTTTATATTTCCAGAATGCTCAAAATATTTTATTTATCAAATAAAATCAGTAGAAAAAGGTTTGGGGTCAAAAGGATTTGTAAAACTCATTTTATGGCTTAAAATGGCAAAATCGGTATTTACCGAATTAAACTTAGAGACCTATGATATGATCAGCCAAAAATTAAATAAAAATCTTTAAAAATCCCAAAATATTATATAACATCAGTGGGTAAAAAGTTTGATATCAAAAAGTGGGTTTAAATAGGTTATATGCTAATTACGCCGTTTAAGTAACATAAAGCTTTCAAATTACGATATTGAGCATAACTCTTAATCTAGACCTCAAACTGATATCAAATTGTAGGTGCAAGTTTATAAATCAGCAACAAATGTTTCTACTCTTTCACTTTTTCAAAAATCACGTTTTATAGTAAAAAGGGCATAATAGTCGACATTTAAGCATAAATCAGAAATATGCATATGAATCGGATAAGTATTGAACCAAGTTGTAAAATCTCAGAGAGTTATACTTATATGAAACCTGGTCCAAAATGAGCTCTAAGGCAGATCTTAAACAAGGTTAATCAGGTCAGATTTGAGAGTCAAAGCATTAGTCAAACTGTTAGACTTTTGATTCAAAACAAGCAATTACACCAAAGTGATCAGTTTGACATGTTCTTGTAACATTTACCAAATTATTTAAGTGACAAAACATGATCCATAACCTCTATATTATCAGTTTTGATTAATTTAAGAATCTGCCCAGTTTGACTTTTAGATTACTAACTTTGACTTATCAAATAGACTAGAATTCGCGGAAATCAGAAAGCATGATCCTAATGGATTATAACCAACTTGATTACCATCATAAAACAAGATTCAATTGGACTTTTTGCTGATCAATTCATGATCAAATCAGAAAGTCAAACAGAAGTCAAAATATAGTGTTCTTGGCTAAATTAAACTATGAACAAGAATCAAAACATGATTGGAATACTTACAATCACTGAATGAAAGATCAAGAACACTAGAAAATTCCAAGATGATACTCCAATTTCGGATTTGAGCAGATGAGGAAAGTTTGAAGTTGCAAAATTTATAAAAATGAAGAACATGTTGTGTTCTATAGGATTCTTGGAACGAATTAGATGTTGCCAGGTGTTAAACCATTTATAAAATTCTATGGGCAAGCCCCTAGTATCGATTTTGGGAGTTAGAAACCAGATTTGAGCGAAAACCAGCAACGAACAGGCTGTTATCAGCTGTTCTGCACTTCTGTGCAGGCCTCGCGGCCCGCGTGAGAAACCCAGGGCTGTTACGCGGCCCGCCTGCAGGTTCATATCAGCAAACACAGTTCCAGTTTTGGCAGAAATGGTCCCTGTGAGCTTTAATGTCATTTAAGGCACGTTCAAGGCCCGTTATCCTCATTTAAAGGCACAACTATGATGTTTAAACATAGGGGACATGAAACATGCTCAAAAACATGTCGGATGTCGGTTCGTTTGGCCATACGGTGTCGTTGTGCGTCGAATTACGACGAAACTCGGACGGACGCTAAAAACGGTCCAAATTACGCGACGAGTGGAATTTTATCAAGGCGATCACTAAAATAAAATATTTTAATACTTACATAAATTTTTGGGTGTCCGGCGATACACAGAATGCGAGATATGCGCGAAAGTGCAAACTTGTGCACTTTTTGACACTTTTAGTCCCTTAATGACATAAAAGTTCATTTTCGCGCACGAAACACCTCTAAGCCTATAACTAAGCTATATAAAGACAAAATAGGGTATGTTTAACTCATGGACAAATTCCGGAAGGTCCGTCACCAAACGAATCGACATACTTTTGCAGTTTGACGCAAATAGTCCTTAAATTGCGCAAAGTAGCGCGAAATGCCATTTAATGTTATCCAAGCCTTCCATGGCCCATATTTATCCTTCCCAAGAATATACTTAAATATTAATACGCTCTCGTTCGCTTAGATGGTCACCAAAAGGCGTAGATTCAAAAGTTGACGCTTTAGGCCCCTCTATTGCGCAAACTTGCGCATCTCATCATTTAATAGTATTGAAGCCTCATCTAATCCATATTAGACATTCTTGAAAGTATTATTAAACATCACGATGCTCCGGATTCGCTAAAAGGTCATTCAGAGGTATAATTAAACATATTGACACTTTTAGCCCCTCTAGTTTGCAAAGTTGCGCGTAACTTTACTTATAGGCATAAAAACCTTAGATGGCCATTATTTGGCATTCCTGAGAGTATAATTAAATATTATTAAGCTCCCGGTTTGTTAGAAGGTCACTCAGAGGTAAGAATTAACATGTTGACGCTTTTAACCCTTTATTGCGCAAACTTTCAATTAATTTTGCAAACAGCTACACTTAATCCTCAAGTGGCACATTTGTGAATATAAACATCGTAAGAAACTTATTTTAGGCATGTTAACACTTCCAGTCCTTTCATAATCAAAGTTTTCGATTTTTCGAAAAATTAGTCCCTCAAATTTACTATTTGACTTCATTAGGGTTTATTACACGTGTCAATACATCATTGGACGTGATTTTACGAGGTGTTACATCTTGGATACTTAACTTCTCTTATCATACCTGCTCGAAGTAGTTTATCTACCTCCTCCTGTATAATAGCATTCCTTTCAGGTGCAAACTTCCTCCTCTTTTGATGAATTGGCTTGAATGACCTGTCAATGCCAAGTTTATGAGTAATTATATCTTTAGATATACCTGTCATATCCTCATGTTTCCAGGCAAAGGTAGTTTTCCTTCTTTTAAGGAAGGATACTAGCTCCTGTTCAATGTCGCTAAGGATCCCTGATCCTATGAAGATCTTGGATTCAGGATCATTAGGATCCATGAGAATTTCTTTCAAATCCTGCTCTCTTGCCTCCAAGACATCTCTTGAAGGATACTTTAATTGCTATTGCTCCCTTGGTCTTGAGGCTGGCTTCATTGATGAGGTATAGCAATTCTTAGCTTCTTGTTGATCACTCTCAATTTTCACCACTCCCCAAGGACTTGGAAGCTTTACACATTGATGATAGGTGGATGGAACTGCCTTCATATCATGTATCCATGGCCTGCCAAGGATAACATTGCAACATGATAAGCAATCTATAACACAAAATTTTTGATAAGAATGCAATCCTTCAATATAGATTGGGAGTTTGATGTCCCCCAATGTATTCTTAGTTTCTCCACTGAATCCCACAAGTACTGAGGATCTTGGGATAATATCAGACTCCGGGATATTCATCTTCTTGAGGACATCAAGCTGAATGATGTTCACAGAGCTTCCTCCATCTATAAGGATCTTGCGAACAAAGTGGTTAGAAATGAACAATGTAATTACAAGACCATCATGATGAGGATCCAGGATATCAAGACGATCATCCTCATCAAAATTTATGATCTTATCCTCGGTGACAGTGGACGTCCGGATGGGTCTATCTCCATTATCCATCTTGGTTTCCTTGGCATGTCTCTTGGCTGCTGAAAAGGAAGTACCACAAATGTCTGATCCACCGGATATGAAGTTTATAACTTGTGCATCTGCTGGAGGAGCAGGAGCCTTTTTCGGGATCCTTTCAGGATCCTGGATCCTTGACTTCTTCCGTCCCAAGAGTTCCTTCAAATGCCCCTTGCTCAACAAGTAACCAATTTCCTTTCTCAGTGCAATACACTCTTCAGTGAGATGCCCAAAATCCTCATGATATGCACACCACTTGGACTTATCCTTTGTAGCGGCTGGTTTATCACTTTTCCTTGGCCACCTAGATTCTGCATTGCAAGGATTAGTTCATTGTTATCAACAGAAAAACAGTATTCAGAAATAGGAGGATAATCCTCATCATCCTCTTCTTGTTCCACTGAATGCACATTCTGGTTATCAGACTTATTGTAGAACTTGGATTTGTTGTTTCTGAAGTAGGATCCTTGTTTCTCCTGTTTTGAGGATCCTGCCAATCTATCCTGGATCCTTTTGTCATCCTCTAGGCGGATGAACCTAAGGGCCCTGGTTCTTACTTCATCAAGATTCCTACAAGGTGTCATGACAAGATCATCATAGAATAATGAATCCCTAAGCAATCCCATTTTAAAGGCTTCTACAGCCGTAGCAATATCCAAATTAGGAATATCTAAGGATTCTTTACTAAACTTAGTGATGTAATCTCTAAGTGATTCATTTTGACCTTGTGTTACCCTATATAGATCACTAGTTAATCGTTCAAATTTTCTACTACAAGAGAATTGACTATTAAACAAATTAACTAGATTAGCAAATGAAGTAATAGAGTAAGGGGGAAGACTTAGCAGCCATTTAAGAGGAGATCATGTAAGTGTGGATCCAAATCCCTTGCATAGACATGCTTCTTTTAACCTTTCATGAATTGGATTGATCTCCATCCTCTCCCTGTATTGAGCTACATGCTCCTCTGGATCCGTCGAACCATCATACAGCTTCATAGATGGTATCTGGAATCTTTTAGGTATCTCAGCATCACATAAGGGTGGTGCAAAGCGAGATATCCTATGGCTACCATCTGCAATTTCAGGAATGGGTTTAACCACTCCCGGTACACTGGATATCATATCCTTAAGCTTCTGTAGCTCTCTAGCCATAGCCTGATTGATACCTGTATCCTGCATTAAGCCATGGTTAGTGTTATATGAATTATTAAAAGTGTTACCTCCCACAGGATTCGTGTTTGGAATTGCGGATGTGAATCCATATTGACGAGACTCTGGCATGATTGAAGGACCAGAGGGAGCAATGGTCTGCATTGGTATGAAGTCTCCTTGATGAACGTCCGAGCTCTGAGGCTGCATACTTCTCAAGAATCCTTGATCCTGAAGGACGTTGGATCCTTGTAGTTGAGATGATCCTTGAACCTGAAAGGATCCTGGAGCCAGAGAGGATCCTGGGACAAGGGAGGATCCTTGGACCTTGGAGGATCCTTGGACCTAGGAGGATCCTTGGACCTGGGAGGATCCCTGAACTGCATGCATTCCCAAATATCCTCCTGACGTGAAGTATCCCTGATGCTGAGAAGAGGATCCTGATGGTTGAGAAGAGAATACTTGAGGCTGGAAGTGAGAGCCAAATGCCGGACTCATAGTTGCTGTTCCATAACGCCTTCCTGGTAATTCACCCAAGTATTGCACGTCCGGAACTGCTGAGTGTTGGGAAGTTATGACTGGAGTGTCGAAGTTCAGCGATCTTGGCATCAGAGGGGAGTGATCCTCTACTGATTTCTTCTGTTTCTTGATCTCATCGATCTCCCGGAGGATCCTTTCGTTGGTTTTGTCCTGCTCTTGTGCATGATTCCTCATCTGCAAAATCAGAGCATAAAGATCATTAGAAGTAGGATTAGTTGAAACAGAAGAAGTTGGTGGTTTTGTGAAAATGGGGGTTTGTTTCTTCACAGCATTCTCAGCATTCTTCTGGGATCCAGAAGGTGGTGGAGGCAAAGGAGGAACGCCTTGTGAAGAACTGAATGACGGCATTAAGTTTGAAGTGTTCTTCGCTGAAGAAGCCATCTGCCTGGTTGTTGTGAACCGAAATGACCACAAAGGTATGAATCTTCTCAGGAATAAAGCACCAATTGCCCCACGGTGGGCGCCAAACTGTTTTGGTAAAAAATCAAACAATGATAATGCAACCAAACTTTCTGTTGTGAGGTATGATGCTTGAATTGATGAACAACAATAAGGATCACTTTGAAATGTAATGAACAAGTGACACGAAGATTTATACGAGGAAAAAGCCCTTGATCAATGAATGATCTTTGGCATAAAAAACCTCGGGTGATGGAAACTACCGATCACCAACTCAAATTAAACAAGAAATGTATTACAACTTCAGATGATAGCGAGCTAATTACAAGGATCACTATAGTGTATTGTGTAAAAAATGTGTGTAATCGCCAAGTGAATTATCGAAAGCTGGTGAGAGCAGTTGCAAGAGTGTGTGTGTAGCCAAAAATAGCCAAGTGTTTCTATATAGCTCGCTACCCTGTTTAAAAATGGAAAAATATCTAAGCTAACAAACATTCCGCAATTCATGCAAGTCCCCCACGAACTCCATAACGTCCACTTCAGGTAAGCACGTGCGGAATAAGTCATGGAATATGCTCCAGGAATATCGCCAAGACCAAGTCCAAGCTCGTATTCCTGCAAAACAATACCATATTCAAAGTAAACAATTGTTACTATAAGGATCCATAAGATGATCCATGATCCTGATCCTGCAATTCTTCTGAGGATCACTAGTTCTAACAGAAGTGAGGATCACGAAACCCAACAGTAATTGAGGATCACTGATCATTTGGAAATCCTCCCCTAACACTACTCCCAATATAAGGATAATATATCCCCTTTTTCTGGTTTCATCAAGGCAGGAGCTGAGGATAGGTAATCCTTAAGGGCTTTAAGAGCATTTTCATGCTTTTCAGTCCATTCAAATTTCTTGTTCTTTCTCAAAATGTCATAGAATTCCTTGCACTTTTCTGATAACTTGGATATGAACCTATTCAAGGCTGCGATCCTCCCTGTCAACCTTTGCACATCCTTGGCATTGGCAGGAGATTTGATATTCACAATTGCCTTGATTTTCTCTGGACTTGCTTCTATGCCTCTTTTTGTTACCATATAGCCTAGGAATTTGCCTGCTTTAACACCAAAGTGACACTTTGAAGGATTCAACTTCATATTGAATTTGTCAAGGATATTGAATGCTTCTTCCAGGTCTCTAAGGTGATCCTCCGCTCTTTTGGACTTAACTACCATGTCCTCTATGTAGACTTCCATAGTGTGTCCTATTTGTTCCTTAAACATCATATTGACTAGCCTTTGGTAAGTAGCACCTGCATTCCTTAGTCCAAATGGCATAGCAATATAACAATAGATACCAGTTGGGGTCATAAAGGCTGTATCCTCTTGACCAGGTGGTTCCATCTGGATTTGTTGAAATCCAGATGAAGCATCCATAAAAGTCAACAACTCATGACTCACGGTAGCATCCACCATGGAGTCAATGTGGGGTAATGGGAAAGGATCATTGGGACATGCCTTGTTTAAATAAGTGAAATTAACACATATCCTCCACTTTCCATTTTTCTTTTGAACAACAACCACATTGGCTAACCACCTTGGATACTTGACCTCTCTAATCATACCTGCTCGGAGTAATTTGTCTACCTCCTCCTGGATAATAGCATTCCTCTCAGGTGCAAACTTCCTCCTCTTCTGATGTATGGGCTTGAATGACCTGTCAATGCCAAGCTTATGAGGAATTATATCTTTAGAGATACCTGTCATGTCTTCATGCTTCCAGCCAAAGGTAGTTTTTCTCCTCTTAAGGAAGGATACTAGATCCTGTTCAATGTTGCTGAGGATCTCTGATCCTATGAAAACTTTGGATTCAGGATCATGAGGATCCATAAGGATATCTTTCACATCCTGTTCTCTTACCTCCAAGACGTCTCTTGGAGGATACTTTAGTTGCTATTGCTCCCTTGGTCTTGAGGCTGGCTTCATTGATGAGGTATAGTAATTCTTTGCTTCTTGTTGGTCACTTTCAATCTTTATCACCCTCTATGGACTAGGAAACTTCACACATTGGTGATATGTAGATGCAACTGCCTTCATGTCCTGTATCCATGGCCTACCAAGGATAACATTGCAACAGGATAAGCAATCTATTACACAAAATTTTTGATAAGAATGAAGTCCTTCAATGTAGATGGGAAGTTTAATGTCCCCCAATGTATTCTTGGTTTCTCCGCTGAATCCCACAAGAACTGAGGTGTCACACCCTGGCTTTGCGGAAGCGTGGTTAATTTGGTGTGACTTCTTAATACCATAGCTTAACCATAACAAAGCTATATGAAATAAAACCATGCAAGATCATCCATTCGATTAAGTTTTAAAAACCAAATACAATAACATTGTCTTAACGGAAACACATCCTAACGACATAAACATTGTTCAACAAACACAACATAACATAAGCATAGTTTAAGGACTGTGACTTGTCCAGGAAAGAGTCACATTCCCTAAACCCGGATGACCTCATAACTAGTGCAGCGGGAAAACGTGTCATACCGCGCCAGATCCTTTAATTCCCTGAAATACATGTAAGTTGAAAAATCAACAATAATGTTGAGCGAGTTCATGTGTAAGTGAGTAAATAAACCTTTGTAAGTATAAAAATCCTGGTATGTAGCACATAAGGGAATTGATATCACCAATGGTTTGCAAGGCCACTGATATGTGTGAAGTGCAAGTAGGGAGACTCAAACCTAGCAGATTTATGCGTCGGGCACAAAGTCACCCCGAGGTCCGTTTCTAGTTTGGCCTGGGGCTGGGCTCGCTACACCCAGATAGATCTACCGCTCCTGTCCCTCGGTCCTACCATGAGAACTAATGGCCTCATGTTGCTCCTACCCACTCACATGATCTAAGTAGTAAACCTCCTTATGCTAACCATACCATGTATAAAGTACTTGTAATTAAAGTAACATGTATTTCACCCCCGTAGTTTAGAAAACTGAAAACAGTTAAGAGAAAAGGGGGACATGAACTCACAGTGGTGCGTCTCTACCAAGTATACCTCCAAATCAAGCAGCTGTGTGACGACCTACACGTACTAACTCTATTAGACGGACGGCCGTGCCTTAGCTTTAAGGTTTAAGTTTTTGGGAAATAGTTAGACAACTATTTCGTGTTTACATTCTGTATACTTGGTAATCATTTTCCTTCCCAAGGATGGGGGATTTAATACATGTGTGTTCGTATAATTTCGAAATATATTATTAAGTCTCACTTAAAATATATTTTATTTCTAATCCCAAATATAAATATTCTTCTAAAAAATATTATATTTTCTATTACACATAATTTTCCCCAAAATAATACTTTAACAAAAATACGCGTTCATGAATATTTCCTTAAAATGTGTAAGTTACGTTTTAACGATCGAGTGGTAATAATAATTACCGGTGTAACTTATATATTTATCGTGAAAGCGCTCGTATTTTTTGGATTCGTTAACATTCGATAATATTATTTTTACCCTAAAAATAATACTAGTATTTTCACAAAATAATCATAAACACATATCAAGTGACTTTATGAAAAATATATACTAAATATGTATTTACCAAGTTTTATTTTGTGAAATCCCACCTCCGATGTTTTGTAAATAAAGTCGTGGTGAAATCTATAATTTGAAAACAAGTCGAAAAGTATTTCTAACACTTATAGTGAAAATATTTCTAAGTGTTAGGTTTTTGGAAAAATTTCGCCAGGGTTTCCCCTGTAACTGGAGGTGGCCACGCTTTTAAGCGTATCATTTTCTTTCATAAATCAAACCAACATTCTTTTCATTCAATCAAAACAATATCCAAAACAACAAACTAGTAAATAAATATGTATATCGCATGAACTTGCGTTTTATCCAAGAATATAAAGTAAACTCCATTACTTTTAGTGGATCTTTATATAAATCCATCCGGTTTCGTAAAAAACCCTGTTTTTAAAGAAATTCCATCTTTACAACTCCTTATCAATTTTTACAAAGATAGTTATTTTGTCGAAACTTATTGCTACACAAGTGTTTACACACTTGTGTGTTCTAAAAATCATTCTTGCTCATGAAAAATCCATTTTTAGAAAAAAATATGGTTTCTTCGACACTCGGTCCTTTGAAAATACCGCTTGTAGATCCGTAGATCTATTAGTTTTAAACACTATTTCGTAAGTAGAATCATTTTTACACAAGTTCAAGTTTGATGTGTGGTAGAGTTTCATCACTTAACCCTTGTTACACTTAAACAAGCTTTATGTCATAATCCATGATCATGACCAATCCGGGTTAAACGATGATCCGAGCTACCACAACATAGATCGGGCCTAAATAACCACACAAATCAAATACTACAAGATTTACACAACATTCAAGCTTTTGACCACCATTACTAGCATTTTTAGTAGACTTTTATGTATCAACTTGTATGTTTACGAGTTTTAGCCGTTACATAACATTTTAACCACTTCAAAATAGTTCGAGAGTGCGATTCAAGCAACTTACTACTAGCTCGAGGCTAGGGAAGAATCTAGACGCAAAATGAGTGGATAAAAGCAATAGAGTGAGGTCCTTCGCCTTCCGATTGCACCAAGCTTCCTTGTAGGTGATCCTTAACACTTGTATGAGCTTGGAATGGCTTGAACTAAACTCAAAAAATTGATGGATTGATAGGGGTGTTCGGCCGAGAGCTATTAGAGGAGAGGGAGAGAGTTTTGTTGCTCAAGTGTTGTGATGATCATGTTGGTTTAAGCTTAGTACTTAAAGGCAAAAATCCAAGATTAATAACCAAAGGTCCTCATGTCTTCAAGATATTAGGCATGTTTGATTTAAATAATCAAGAGAAGTACAATGGGGGTCACCTTGTGACCGAACTCGGTTGGGGGGGGGGGGGGTAATCTAGTTAGTTTCCAACTAAACATTAGGTAATAGTTAAGTTAAGTTAGTTAAGTGTGAAGGTTAACTCGGTTATTAGTGTGTAGTAAGTTGTGACGGGTGTTAGGGTATTCAGGGACCCTAACTGGCTCAGAAAAAGAAAAACAGTGTTGATGACAATATTTTTATGTTCCGGGTATAGTCCGGTTGTTCGGTTGGGTAGTAATCCGTTAATGCGTTTAACAAGCTTTAAAGTGTCGTTAATACCCTTTTTAGTGACACAACTTATTCCTCCAAAGTGTCGGGAATATTTTCCTCATGTTTTGGCACTTTATTAGTTAGCTAAAAGCGGGATTGTTTATTAAAGTGCTGAGTTTTTGTGCTTATAGCACGTTTTAGGCACATCCAGTCATTGTAACTTATTCCTATAGACGCAGTTCTACAACCCTTGTATCCCTACACTCACCACTAGTGTAGTAAAATATTTCTGGCTCATACAGGCCTTAGAGGCAGTGTCTGCCTGATGCTGGCTTTATCAGCATGTTCAATAGGTTATCCGTTTATAGTGCTACTGTGCTTTTTGTGCATCATGTTTGTCACTAAGGTTCAGCATGTAAATAATGTAGTGACGGTAAGTAAAGTATGATGCAGGTATATGCATGTATCAGAAATCAAGTAGCAGTTCATCAGTAATTTCAAACAAGCACAGTAATTAAGCAGTAATTAATTATTAATTAAGTCGTACGGATACCTGGTTTAGTGAGGGTTGTCACATGAGGATCTTGGGACAATATCCGATTCAGGGATGTTCATTTTCTTGAGGACATCAAGCTGAATGATGTTCACCGAGCTTCCTCTATCGATTAGGATCCTGCGAACAAAATGGTTAGCAATGAACAAAGTAATGACAAAACCATCATGATGAGGATCCTGAACATCAACACGATCATCCTCATCAAAAGTTATGACTTTTTCCTGTGTGACAGTAGAGGTCTGGATGGGTCTGTCCCCATTATCCATCTTGGTCTCCTTGGCATGTCTTTTGGCTGCTGAAAAGGAAGTACCACAAATGTCTGATCCACCAGATATGAAGTTTATAACTTGTGCATCTGTCGGAGGAGCAGGAGCTCTTTCTGGAACCTTTTCAGGATCCTGGATCCTTGATTTTTTTCTTCCCAAAAGCTCCTTCAAGTGCCCCTTGCTTAACAAGTAACCGATTTCTTTTCTAAGTGCAATACATTCTTAAGTGAGGTGTCCGAAATCCTCATGATATGCACACTATTTGGACTTGTCTTTAGTTGCAGCTGGTTTAACACTTTTTCTAGGCCATCTTGCTTTCTCACCTAGATTCTGCATTGCAAGAATTAGTTCATTGTTATCAACATAAAAACAATATTCAGAAATGGGAGGATAATCCTCATCATCCTTTTCCTGTTCCACTGCATGCATGTTCTGGTTGTCAGACTTGTTATAAAATTTGGACTTGTTGTTCCTGAAGTAGGATCCTTGCTTTTCCTGCTTCGAGGATCCTGCCAGTCTTTCCTGGATCCTTTTATCATCCTCAAGTCAGATGAATCTAAGGGCCCTGGTTCTTATCTCATCAAGATTCCTGCATGGGGTCATGACAAGATCATCATAGAATAATGAATCCCTAAGTAAACCTATTTTAAAGGATTCTACAGCTGTAGCTATATCCAAATTAGGAATATCTAAGGATTCTTTGCTGAATTTAGTGATATAATCTCTAAGTGATTCATTTTGACCTTGTGTTACCCTATAGAGATAACTAGTTAACCGTTCAAATTTTCTACTACATGAAAATTGACTAGTAAACAGGTTAACTAGATTAGCAAATGAAGTAATAGAGTAAGGGGGAAGACTTAGCAGCCATTTAAGAGCAGATCCTATGAGTGTGGATCCAAAACCCTTGCATAGACATGCTTCTTTCAACCTCTCAGGAATTGGATTGATCTCCATCATTTCTCTGTACTGAGCTACATGCTCCTCTGGATCCGTTGAACCATCATACAACTTCATGGTTGGTATTTGGAACCTCTTTGGAATTTCTGCATTACAAATGGGTGGTGCAAAGCGAGATATATTGTTGCTTCCATCTGCAATTTCAGGAATGGGCTTAACCACTCCTGGAACGCTGGATATCATATCGTTTGATTGATACCTGTATCCTGCATAAAGCCATGGTTAGTGTTATAAGAATTATTCAAAGTTTTACCTCCCGGAGGATTCAAGTTTGGAATCCCAGGTGTGAATCCATATTGACGAGATTCTAGTATGACTGAAGGACCAGAAGAAGCAATGGTCTGCATTGGAATGAAGTCTCCTTGATGAACATCTGAACTTGAGAGCTGCACACTTCTTAAGAATCCCTGATCCTGAAAGATGTTGGATCCTTGATGTGCTGTGACTGGGGGTCTTGGAGGATAATCCATGGATCCGTGAGCCTGAGATAAGGATCCTTGAACCGAAGAGGATCCTTGAACCTGAGAGGATCCTTGAACCTGAGAGGATCCTTAAACCACGTGTGTCCCCATATATCCTCCTGAGCTAACGAAGGATCCCTAATGCTGGAAAGAGGATCCCGAAGGCTGAAAACAGGATCCTGAAGGCTGGAAGTGACACCCTAAAGCCTGATTCATAGTTGTTGATCCATAACGCCTTCCCAATGGTCCACTCTGGTACTGGATGTCCGGAGCTGCAGATTGCAGGGCGGTTATAGCTGGAGTCTCGAAATCCAGTGATCTAGGTATCAGAGGAGAGTGATCCTCCACCGATTTCTTCTGTTTCTTGATGTCACCAATCTCCCAGAGGATCCTTTCATTGGTTTTATCCTGCTCTTGTATGTGATCCCTCATCTGCAAAATCAAAGTAAAAATATCATTGTTAGTAGGGTTAGAAGAAACAGCAGATGTTGGTGGTTTTGGAAAAATGGGGCTTTGTCTCTTTGGATGCAAAGGTGGAACGCCCTGTGAAGAAGTGACTGCCGGCATAGAGCTTGAAGTGTTCTTTTCTGAAGAAGCCATATCGTTGAAGATAATGAACCGAAATGAACACAATGAGCAAAATTTTTCAGAGATGAAGCACCAATTGCCCAACGGTGGGCGCCAAACTGTTTTGGTCAAAAATCAAGCTAGGCTAATACAATCAAATCTTTTGTTGTGAGGTATGACGCTTGATTCAATGAACAAATGTATGGATAAGTTGCAAAATGAAATGAAAAAATGACACAAGGATTTGTACGAGGAAAAAGCCCTTGATCAAGAGTTGATCTCCGGCATAAAAAACCTCAGGTGATGGAAACTACCGATCACCAACTATAATTAAACAAATGATTGTTACAACTCGGGATGATAACAAGCTTGTTACAAGGATCACTAGAGTGCAATGTGTATGAAATCGCCAATGAACTGTTGAGAGCTGTTTCGAGAGTGTGTGTTTGCTTTATTGTTCTAACTCAAGCTTGTTATCCCCTTTAAAAATAGAAATAAATTAAATAAATAACTATCCGCTAAATGTGCAAGCTCCCCACGACTTCTTAAACGTTCACTAAGCCATGCACGTGCGGAATATTCAGGGCATATTCCCCAAGAATATCGGTAAGACCAAGTCCACTCGTCCATTCCTGCATAACAACCTTAAACATAAAGGAAAAAACCGTTAGTGTTAGGATAACAATAAGGATCCTGGATCCTGCTACATCTTATTAGGATCCTTAATTCAAACAGAATTGAGGATCCGTGATCCTTAGGTTTAGAAAATCTATCCCTAACAGCTACCAGGACCCGTGCTTCCAGTACCCGAAAGAGGAAGGAAACTGACTCTCCTGCCACTTCTGAGATATTCCCTTATGAGAATAATGGATTCGTTGAAGCCAGCGGCTTCATGACTTCCTTTCTCAACCAGGTATGAATCTTGTATCCTGCACACGCATATCGAATCAATATCCTGATCAACGTATATAGACTAATACCTGTTGTTTTGGTCAGAAAATCTGTTGAGAATATTGCAACCAAACTCTAGATTACGGGGTATGATGCTCAAAAGGTTTAACAACAATGAGGATCACTTCAATGTGGAATGCACAAACAACACAAGGATTTATACGGGGAAAAAGCCCTTGATCAAGAGTTGATCTCCGGCACAAAAAACCCCGGGTGATGGAAACTACCGATCACCAAGCTCAAATAAATGAATTAACGTTTACAACTTCGGATAGCAACGAGCTAGGTACAAGGATCACTACAGTGATATGTGTAAAATGTGTAAGTAATTGCTAAGTGTTTGAACGAGAGCTTGTATGAGAGTGTTTGCGAGTGTGTGAAACTGCCAAAAATGATTAAGTGTCACTAACTAGCTCGTTGCCCCTTTCAAATAAGAAAAATATCTAGTTAACAAACTCTCCGACTTTCAAGCCAAGCCTCCACGTTCTCCATAACGTCTAGTTTTGATCTAGCACGTGCAGAATACTTCGGGAATATTCTCCAAGAATGCCGCTAAGACCTGGTCAAGCTTGTTATACCTGCGGGATGTTATGAAACATAAGTAAACAATCGTCAGTATGAGGATCCTTGAAGTGATCCATGATCCTGATCCTAAAGCCCTTCTGAGGATCACCACCTGTCACAGAAGTAAGAATCACTAGTGAGGATAACGAATAAGGATCACTAATTGTTAGAAAATCCTCCCCTAACAATTGCCCCCAAAATATAAGGAGTGAAATTGTAAAATTAGCGAGTTATGTTTTCTTGATCTTATCCATAACAAATTAACGGATATATAGCCGTTAGTATAGGACTAGCCGTTGCGATGATGATGTCACGGAAGTGACAACCTGCAAGATCATGATTATAAATAGAGATGTAGATAGGATCAAATGCATTTAAATTTTCAGAGAAACTCCCTTTATAATCCTCATTCCGAAGACGCTCAGGTATTCTCTCTCTCTATCCTCTTCCCTCTCTTGCTCTGTTTTTATCTTTTCTTCAAGATGTTGCTCCGAAGTTCTCCGGGTAAAGATCACAAGAAGGATAGCCCTTTGCAAAGTCAGAAAATCATCAAGGATTCATCGAACGAAAAGTGTTGTTTTAACGACGCACAGATAGACAAAATCCGTTGCTGTTTTCTGGCGAATGCCTTTTTCAGACCCTTTGATCCTTCTACCCTTAGCGACTGTGTTTCAGAAACATGGGTTGCATTTCCAGCCACTCCATTCACTATAGGATACACCTATCCCTTCCCAGAGTTCACACAATCTTTCTTTTCCCTTACCGGCATCTCTTATATTCAAGCGATGCCGATGATTTGGAGGGTCTTGTTTACCCTGGAGAGGATCATCGAACAAGAAGGCATTGCTTTGGGCATGTCAGAATTGGCGGAGCTGTACGATATCACTACTTTTGGTTCCCATCGCTATTTGTTCAAGCGAAAACCCGGTGCTGATCATCCTCTTCTGAAAGTCACCAAGAATGACAAAGACTGGAAACGTCGCTTTTTCTTTGTCAAAAGAGATTCTATCCAGGATGGAAAGGATCTTCCAAAAAATTGGGCTACCCATGGTAGGATGGAGGATCCTGATAAGGATCACCAGGAACTTTCTTTTATTGCAAGGATAACTTATATTTTTGCTTTCTTGTTTTGCAGCTATCGCCGTTTCACATATCCGCACATCACCTGAAACCAAGGACAGGCTCGCTGCTTTTTGGAAGCTTGATCCTGAAACGAGGACATTCAAGATAGACACCCAAAACTCACAAGAAGTATCCTCAGGTTCCATTACCATGTCGAGTAAGTATCCTGTCTTTTGTATAGTTTAAATATTAAAATAAATAGATAAATTGAAATAGGAGAAGGATACTCATCTTGGTTTGAATGTGTAGGCGCTGGAAAACCTGTCAAGCCTGTTTCCCAATTCAACGCAGCTGATCTTGATCTCGTACGACCCAGGAGGAAGAAGTCCACTACCAGTCCTAGCATCTCCATTCCAAGGGCACCCACCAAAGGAAAGGCCGTTAAGAAGAGGAAAACTTCTGATGCTGAGGATCTTCAAGGGCTAGCACTGATCCGCCACCAGTTTCTCGAATACTTCAATGATGTAAGGATCCTTAATTCTGCCTTTGTATCCTACTCGTATGAGGATCACTTGACCTTAAACTGCCTTATCTTCTTTCTGCAGAAATTTGCTGAGATCGAGGATTATGTGGGCCATGTAGAGGATCAAGACAGGAAAATAGCTGATCTCCAACAAGTTGCCGTGCTCAAAGATCTTGCACTTGCTGATGCTCGGAAGGAACTCCAGGATACCAAGCAGGAAATGGCCAAGGCGCTGGTCAACTTTGATTATGAAAAGCATGACCTCATCGAAAATACCAAGCTTTCTGCTGCCATCACAATGTATCAGACTAAGTTGAAGATGGCCCAGGAAGCTCAAGATCCTAGCTTTGACAAAAGCAGCTGGGACGTTGAAGGTTGGAAGGCAAGGTTGGCAGATCTTGAGGATGATGAGGAGGAGGCAGCTGATGTCCTGGCAATTGAGGCAAGTGGCAGCGGGAAGGATCAGGCTGGTGGTGACGATGCTGGTGGTGATGCAGCCAAGGTGTGAGCTGCACAATTGGGCGATGATGGATGTATGTGCTAAGGCCGGAGCCCAATTTTTAGTTTAGTGGTTGTTTTTATGGTTGTGATGTTTAAGACAATTTCATGGGTTGTACTTTGAACAATAGGTTTTTAGGATTAAGGATCATGTATGATCCTTTGGACAATAGGCAGGATAATAGGTGGTGGATGGATCCTCTGTTTGGGGGATGAAGCCACTTGTTATCCTTCCGTCTTTATTTCCTGCACTACTTTTGAACTCATTATCATGGACACCCTTTACCTACCCCAGCGGACGGGCCACGTTTTGCTGGTAGATGCTCGGGTAGGTAATTTTGACAACCTTTAAAGGGTTAGCCTTTTGTTGATAAATAAAAACTTAACCTTTTGTCGCTTATCATGTGTTGTTATCCCTTTTAGTATGTTACTTTTCAACTGTTATAATGTTCATTTTGTTTATACTTATCAAGCTTTGAAAAAATAAAAAAAAAAGTATCCAAAAAGTTTAGGATATGATCAAGGATCACATATCCCATAATCGACAAGTTCTAAAAAGTGATACAGTTTAAGAATCACAATTTCAGTTGTCAAGTACAAGGGTTATTCAAATAAATGATTGAATAGAATCAAAAATAGTTAAGGATCATACCTGAAGATCCAAGTTAGGATCCTAACCATAATAAGGATAACTATAAGATAAACCTTAGAGTGAAATAAGGATCACGGATCCCTAGCTGTCTATCCTCAAAGACCTGAAATAGAGCATTACTTGGGACTAAGCCAATATAAGAGAAGAGTTAGCAACTGGGGACAAGCCCAAGGATAACTGGGGACAAGCCCAAGGATAACTGGGGACAAGCCCAAGGATAACTGGGGACAAGCCCAAGGATCGTATGTAAACTGGAGTATGGCCCTAACTGGCGACTATCCAAACTTAGTGACATGAAGATGCCAAAACCTTAGCTAACGTGAAAACGTTAGAAACCTTATGAACGGATGTATGGTACGTCTACCATTATACGTAGGATCCTAAGCATAGCCAGAACAATGGAATTATCAGCCCCTATAATGAGTACTGGTCCCAAAGCCTTGAACTATACCAGGATCATCGTGCGCTGCAGGCGGAATCTGGGGACAAGCCCAAATAACTGGGGTTAAACCCAAAGGACGGATTGCTTCTGTGGATAACCAACGCTGTGCTAAAGATACCTGAACTTTCAAAACTTGAACTCACGTGAGAGATGGATAAAGGATACATGATCCTTATCCTTAGATGAGAAAATTAAGAAATGAAATAGTTCAAGATTAGGATATTACCTGAATAAGGATCACCGATACTTTGAGGATCCTTTAAGGATATCCCTTCCACTAGGATCACCTCTACTTCGAGGATCCTTGTCACATGAAATATTTCTTCAAGTGAACAGCATTCCAAGCTCTTGGTAGCAAATCACCTTCCATGGTTAGCAATCTATATGCCCCCTTTCCTGCTTCAGCTTCAATCAAATAAGGGCCTTCCCATTTTGGAGCCAATTTTCCATCAGCAGGATTGGTGGTGTTTTGAAATGCTTTCCTTAACACCATATCTCCAACTTGAAACCTCCTGATCCTGACATTTTTATTGTAAGCACTAGCCATTCTCTGTTGATAACTGGCCATCCTGATCCTAGCCATATCCCTGATTTCTTCAATAGTATCCAGGTCTTGAGCCAAGTTTTCATCATTTTCCTCAGGATCACGGGTATTTGTTCTAGCAGTAGGAACCACCATTTCTGTTGGGATCACTGATTCTGCCCCAAACACCAAAGAGAATGGTGTTTGACCAGTAGCATTCTTAGGGGTTGTCCTGTCAGCCCAGAGCACATAGGGTAGCTCTTCTGCCCATTTTCCTTTCTTGGATCCAAGCTTCTTCTTCAAGTTGTTGATGATGATCTTGTTGGATGATTCTGCTTGACCATTAGCTTGTGGGTGGACTGGTGTTGATGTTATCATCCTAATCCCCCAGCTGTCACAAAAGTTAGTGGTTCTGCCCCCAATAAATTGGGAACCATTATCACATATAATCTCAGAGGGAATTCTAAATCTAGTTATAATATTTCGTTTAATGAAGGATATAACTTCCTTTTCTCTAACTTGGGCAAAAGCTTCAGCCTCTATCCACTTGGAGAAGTAATCAGTCATAGCTAGCATGAATACTTTTCCACCAGGTGCCTTAGGGAGCTTGCCAACTATATCCATACCCCATCTCATAAATGGCCAAGAGGAGGATATAGGATGCAATAATTCGGCTGGCTGATGAAGGATATTGTTGTGTCTCTGGCAAGGATCGCATCTTCTGGCATACTCCACAGCATCTTTCTTCATGGTTGGCCAATAATATCCTGTCCTCAGGATCCTTGAAAATAGAGCCCTGCCCCCAGTATGGTTTCCACAATCTCCTTCATGGAAGTCTTTTAAAACTTCCTGAACTTCAGGATCCTCAATGCATCTCAAGTATGGTCCTGCAAGAGATCGTCTATACAACATATTATTCATAATTGTGAATTGAGATACCTTAGATTTGAAAGCCCTAGGGTTTTCTCCTGTAGGAATCTCTCCATGTTGTAAGTATCTCATAATTGGTGAGATCCATGATCTGGATCCTGAATAGGATTGAATATCCTCACTAGGGATAATTGCAGAATCGTCTCCTATCTCCATAGTCTGGTGATCCTCGATAGCCGGGGTCAGGATATGGATAATAGGAATCCTGATATCCTCTGGGATCTTCAAAGATGATCCTAAGTTAGCCAATGCATCAGCTTCTGTATTTTCTTCCCTTGGTACCTGTGACAAACTAAAGGAAACAAAAGAGAGTGCCAAACTTTTGACTATCTCCAAATATTTGGTTAGTTTTTCACCTTTAACAGCATATGATCCATTAAAGTGATTTGTAATTAACAAAGAATCTACGTGTACCTCAAGATACCTGATCCCCATTTGCTTTGCAATTTGCAAACCAGCAATTAAGGCTTCATATTCAGCCTCATTATTAGTGGTTTGGAACTCACAAGCTATAGAATGGGGTATTATGTCCCCCTGTGGCGATTTTAGTAGTATTCCAAGCCCTGTGCCTTTGACATTTGAGGATCCATCAGTGTGAAGTATCCAAGGATCCTTGGTCTCCTCTAGCTGCTGGACTTCTAACTCAGCTTCTTCTTGTAAATCACTACTGAAATCAGCCACAAAGTCAGCTAATGCTTGGGATTTGATAGCTGTCCTAGGCTCATATCTTATATCATATGCACTCAATTTCACTGCCCACTTAGCCATCCTTCCTGACATCTCTGGTTTCCTGAGGACATTCTTAATTGGAAAATTAGTTTTAACAATGATAACATGAGTTTCAAAATAATGTCTTAACTTAGTAGATGCCATTATTAATGCAAGGATAAGCTTTTCAAGGTGTGAGTACCTGGATTCGGCATCAAGTAAACTTTTACTTACATAATAGACGGGATGTTGTGTACCTTGATGATCCTTAACAAGGACCGCACTTACTGCTTTTGAGGATACCGCGAGATACAAGGATAACACTTCACCTTTTTCTGGTTTCATTAAAGCCGGGGCCGAAGATAGGTAATCTTTGAGGGCTTTTAGAGCATTTTCATGCTTCTCCGTCCACTCAAATTTCTTGTTCTTCCTTAGGATGTCATAGAATTCTTTACATTTTTCGGAGGACTTGGATATGAATCTGTTCAAGGCTGCTATCCTTCCTGTTAACCTTTGAACATCCTTAGCATTGGCCGGAGATTTGATGTTCACTATTGCTTTGATTTGTTCCGGGCTAGCTTCAATGCCTCTCTTAGTCACCATGTATCCTAAGAATTTACCTGCTTTAACACCAAAATGACATTTTGAAGGATTAAGCTTCATATTATATTTGTCAAGGATATCAAATGCTTCCTCCAGGTCTCGTAGGTGATCCTCAGCTTTCAAGGATTTTACCACCATATCATCTATGTAGACCTCCATAGTTTGTCCGATCTGATCCTTGAACATCATATTCACCAGCCTTTGGTATGTTGCACCTGCATTTCTCAATCCAAACGGCATAGCAATATAGCAATATATACCAGTTGGAGTCATGAAGGCTGTATCCTCTTGGTCGGATGGTTCCATTTGGATTTGTTGAAATCCAGAAGAGGCATCCATAAAAGTTAACAGTTCATGACCCGCAGTTGCATCCACCATGGAGTCAATGTGGGGTAAAGGGAAAGGATCCTTGGGACATGCCTTATTTAAATCGGTAAAATCGACACATACCCTCCACTTTCCATTTTTCTTTTGAACAACTACCACATTGGCCAACCATCTTGGATACTTGACCTCTCTAATCATACCTGCCCGGAGCAATTTTTCTACCTCTTCCTGGATAATGGCATTCCTTTCTGGAGCAAACTTCCTTCTTCTTTGATGGATTGGTTTGAAAGATCTGTCGATGCCGAGCTTATGGGTAATAACATCTTTGGATATACCAGTCATGTCTTCATGTTTCCATGCAAAGGTAGTCTTTCTCCTTTTGAGGAAGGATATGAGGTCTTCTTTCATTTCGCCAAGGATCCCTGACCCGATATAGATTTTGGATTCAGGATCATCAGTATCCATGAGGATTTCTACCACATTCTGCTCTCTGGCCTCCAAGACATTTCTTGGAGGATACCTTGATTGCTATTGCTCCCTTGACTTCGAAGCTGGTTTCATCGATGAAGTGTAGCAATTCTTAGCTTCCTGCTGATCACTATCGATCTTTACTATTCCCCAAGGACTAGGGAGCTTCACACATTGATGGTAAGTGGACGGGACTGCTTTCATATCGTGTATCCAGGGCCTGCCAAGGATAACATTACAACAAGATAAACAGTCAATAACACAAAATTTTTGATAAGAGTGTAAGCCTTCGATATATATTGGGAGTTTAATGTCCCCCAGGGTGTTTTTGGTTTCGCCACTAAATCCCACGAGCACGGAGGATCTTGGTATGATCTCTGATTCGGGAATACCCATCTTCTTTAGGACGTCAAGCTGGATAATGTTCACTGAACTTCCTCCGTCTATTAGGATCCTGCGGACAAAACAGTTAGATATAAAAAGAGTAATAACTAAACCATCGTGATGAGGATCCTGAATATCAGTACGATCCTCTTCATCAAAGGTTATGACTTTTCCTTCGGAGACACTCGATGTTCGAACTGGCCTTTCTCCGTTATCCATTTTGGTTTCCTTCGCATGCCTCTTAGCTGCTGAGAAGGATGTGCCGCAAATGTCGGATCCCCCAGAGATAAAGTTTATCACTTGAGCGTCTGCTGGAGGGGCTGGAGCCTTCTCAGGGATCCTCTCAGGATCCTGAGTCCTTGACTTTTTCCTACCCAACAACTCTTTTAGATGCCCTTTGCTCAACAAGTACCCAATCTCCTTTCTTAATGCAATGCATTCTTCTGTGAGGTGCCCAAAATCTTCATGATATGCACACCATTTTGATTTATCCTTTGTTGCAGCTGACCTTTCATTCTTTCTTGGCCATCTAGCTTTATCACCTAGGTTCTGCAAGGCAAGGATTAGTTCATTGTTATCAACACTAAAGCAATATTCAGAGATTGGAGGATAGTCCTCATCATCCTCTTCTTGATCAATAGAATGCACGTTCTGATTATCAGATTTGTTGTAGGATCTGAACTTGTTGTTTCTGAATGAGGATCCTTGCTTATCCTGCTTTGAGGATCCTGTTATCCTCTCCTGAATCCTCTTGTCATCCTCTAGCCGGATGAACCTGAGGGCCCGGGTTCTTACCTCATCTAGGTTCCTGCACGGTGTCATAACAAGATCATCATAAAATAAGGAATCCCTAAGTAATCCCATTTTGAAGGCTTCAACAGCTGTGGCTATATCTAAGTTGGGAATGTCTAAGGATTCTTTACTAAATTTGGTAATGTAATCCCTTAATGATTCATTATGACCCTGGGTTATCCTATATAAATCACTAGTTAATCGTTCAAATTTTATACTACAAGAAAACTGAGCATTAAACAAGTTAACTAGGTTTGCAAATGAGGTAATAGAATAGGGAGGAAGACTTAGCAGCCACTTGAGAGCTGATCCAGTGAGAGTGGATCCGAATCCTTTGCATAGGCATGCTTCCTTTAACTTTTCTGGGATTGGATTGATCTCCATCCTCTCCCTGTATTGTGCTATGTGTTCTTCAGGATCCGTCGAACCGTCATACAGTTTCATTGTAGGCACATGGAACCTCTTGGGTATCTCAGCATCACAGATTGGTGGTGCAAAGCGAGATATTCTGTGGCTCCCATCTGCAATCTCTGGAATAGGTTTGACTACTCCCGGAACACTCGAGATCATATCCTTTAGCTTTTGCAATTCTCTGGCCATGGCATGATTGATACCTGGATCCTGCATAAAACCATGGTTAATAGTATGAGAATTATTAAAAGTGTTACCTCCCATTGGATTCAAGTTAGGAAATATGGAGGTTAATCCATATTGTTGAGATTCTGGAATGATCGAGGGGCCAGCAGAGGCATTGGTCTGCATTGGGATAAAATCTCCTTGATGGAGATCTGAACTCCCTGTTTGCAAACTCCTCAAGGATCCTGGCATCTGGAAGGATCCCTGAAACTGGGACGATCCTGGAACAAAGGAGGATCCTTGAACCTGGGATGATCCTGGAACGAAGGAGGATCCTTGAACCTGGGATGATCCTGGAACGAAGGAGGATCCTTGAACCTGGGATGATCCTGGAACGAAGGAGGATCCTTGAACCTGGGATGATCCTGGAACGAAGGAGGATCCTTGAACCTGGTGCATTCCTGAATATCCTCCTGTACTCGTGAGGGATCCCATATGCTGGGGATAGGATCCTGCTGGCTGGAAATATGAACCTAGTGACTGGGTCATAGCTGTTGTTCCATAGTGCACTCCTTTTGGTCCACCCGCATATTGAATGTTTGGAACCACTGACGGCTGAGAAGTAACCACCGGAGTGTCAAAATTCAAAGATCTGGGCATCAGTGGAGAATGATCCTCTGCCGTTTTCTTCTGTTTCTTAATTTCATCAATCTCCCGGAGGATCCTTTCGTTGGTCTTATCCTGCTCTTGTGCATGATTCCTCATCTGCAAAATCAAGGTATAGAGATCATTAGTAGTAGGATTAGTTGAAACAGAAGAAGCAGGTGGTTTTGAGAAAATGGGAGTCGGTTTCTTCGCAGCATTTTCTGTATTCTTCTGGGATCCAGAAGGTGGTGGAGGCAAAGGAGGGACGCCTTGTGAGGAAGTGAATGAGGGCATCAGGTTTGAAGCATTCTTTGATGAGGAAGCCATCTGCTTGGTTGTAGTGAGCCGAATTAAGCACAGAAATGCGTATTTTCTTAAGGACGAAGCACCAATTGCCCCACGGTGGGCGCCAAACTGTTTTGGTCAGAAAATCTGTTGAGAATATTGCAACCAAACTCTAGATTACGGGGTATGATGCTCAAAAGGTTTAACAACAATGAGGATCACTTCAATGTGGAATGCACAAACAACACAAGGATTTATACGGGGAAAAAGCCCTTGATCAAGAGTTGATCTCCGGCACAAAAAACCCCGGGTGATGGAAACTACCGATCACCAAGCTCAAATAAATGAATTAACGTTTACAACTTCGGATAGCAACGAGCTAGGTACAAGGATCACTACAGTGATATGTGTAAAATGTGTAAGTAATTGCTAAGTGTTTGAACGAGAGCTTGTATGAGAGTGTTTGCGAGTGTGTGAAACTGCCAAAAATGATTAAGTGTCACTAACTAGCTCGTTGCCCCTTTCAAATAAGAAAAATATCTAGTTAACAAACTCTCCGACTTTCAAGCCAAGCCTCCACGTTCTCCATAACGTCTAGTTTTGATCTAGCACGTGCAGAATACTTCGGGAATATTCTCCAAGAATGCCGCTAAGACCTGGTCAAGCTTGTTATACCTGCGGGATGTTATGAAACATAAGTAAACAATCGTCAGTATGAGGATCCTTGAAGTGATCCATGATCCTGATCCTAAAGCCCTTCTGAGGATCACCACCTGTCACAGAAGTAAGAATCACTAGTGAGGATAACGAATAAGGATCACTAATTGTTAGAAAATCCTCCCCTAACACCTGTTAAATCCCAGCATTACGAGGATAAATTCAAGGCAATGACCCAAGAGCATCAAGCTGCTACGAAGAAGGCTGCTCACGAAGCTCAGGCGAAGCTCGACGCCGCTCAGACCCAACACGAGCAGGATATGGCCTCTTACAGGGAAGGCCTCAAGAGCTCTGTCGTCATCTCCCTCTTCCAGGCCAGGCTGAAAATGGCTTATGAGGCCAAAGCCAAGGGCTTTGAATGCCCTTCTTGGAATGTTGATACCTGGGATACTAAACGAAAAGATCTTGGCGGCAAACCTGTGGTTGAGGAGCCTTCCAAGGCGGCTAAAAAGGTGACTGATGCCGGCGGGATGCTGAGAAGGATGCCGGGGCTGATCCCGGACTGGGTGCTGGCGCGGACGCTGATGAAGCTATGATTGAAGAGGGTGCTGCCCCTTGAAAGCAGCAAAGTGGGCAATAACGGATCTTCATGCCTAGGCCGGAGCCCACTTTTTTAAGTCTTGATGGTTGTGGTTTAACAAACAATTTACTTTTCCTGTCCTCGAACAATAAGATGGCCAAAGGTGGAGGGATCCTGAGTTTCAGGACGAAACCCTTGGTCATCAATTAGTATGCTTTATTTTGAACGTTCTAACAATTGAAGGTGGAGGTATCTTGGGTTTCAAGACGAAGCCTTCAATTGTTAAGTAAATATGGTAGAAAATTAATTGTGCTTTTGGTGGATGGGTCTCGGTTTGAGATGAAACCAAAAGCACAACCTTTTGCTAAGTTAATAATATAACCCTTATTACCTTATCTATTGTTATCCATTTTTGCAATTCTTGTTATATGTTGTTTGATTTGAATATCATTTCAAATTTCCTGTAGTGTAATATTTCAAACATTCCAACCAAATATCCTGAAAATATATCCTGAGAATATATCTTGATCAGGATACTGATAAATATTCCAACCAGATTTTTGTTGAACAAAATTTCAAAAACTTAGACAATTTAGATAAGGCTTCTAAAAGACCAAAAAGGAAAGTTCATACCAAAAATAGAGTACACCTCTATCCTTAAACTTCAGTCCTCTTGCAACCTTTCCACCGAAGATGTCCCCAATCTGGGATACTTAGTGAACTAGGCCCAAGCTTGATCCTTTGAGCTTCTCACAATGCCTTAGTGGGAATGACCCATGTGCATAATGTCTTTGAATACTTAGAAATTTTCTGGACATCAAATGCAACTGTTTGTATAACTTTCGTATTACAGGGGATAAACCCTAAAATATCCTGGAGATAGATCCTTAATATTATGGGAATAAACCCTTAGGTATCTGGGGAAAATCCCAAATTTTCGTGCGCTACAGGCGGGAGTGTATAAACTCCAAGACTTAGAAAGGTGAAAACCTTTAAACCTTAGAGAGTATGAAAATACCCTTTCGTGAGAGAGGGTGATCAATCCTCATATACCTTTAGGATCCAGGATATAGCCAATAACAACGGAATTGTCAGCCACTTTTACATGGACTGGTCCCGCTATCTTGAACTATCCCTGGATAACTTGCGCTCCAGGTGGGGTGTTTAAACCCAATTCGAGAGAAAGGTGAATACCTTTAAACCTTTGAAGGCATCAGGATCCCTTAAACGTGAGAGAGGGGGCCAGTCCTCTAATCTTTCGATTCATCCTAAGTGTATATCCTGGAGTTATATCCCGAAGCATATTCTACAAAAACAACCTTAGACTAAGGTGGGTGTTAGCTTGGCTAACACCCCTCCAATGCTTAAGTCAGTATTGGGTTCAAATAAAATAAAATAGAATTCTATTTAAAAGAGATAGAATTCATACCATCTTGAGCTAGAAATTAAATTCTAAACTCACTTGAAATAGGCTTTGAGGTGTATTGCATTCCAGGATCTTGGTAGTATATCCCCCTCCATATTCTTAAGCCGGTATGCTCCTTTCCCAGATTCCGACTCAATCTCATAAGGTCCTTCCCACTTTGGAGCTAATTTTCCATCAGCAGGATTAGTAGTATTTTGAAAAGCCTTCCTTAATACCCAATCTCCAACTTGAAACCTTCTAGTCCTTAGGTTCTTGTTGTACGCTCTGGATATCCTCTGTTGGTATGCTGCCATTCTCAACTTTTCCTCATGCCTTGTCTCATCGATAGTATCCAATTCTTGGCATAGGGCTTCAGGATTCTTCTCAGGATCCCGGAGGTTGGATCTTGCTGTAGGTATCACCATCTCTGTTGGGATTACTGCTTCTGCTCCAAATACTAAGGAAAATGGGGTTTGCCCAGTTGCACTCTTCACTGTTGTCCTATCGGCCCATAAAACAAAGGGTAATTCTTCTGCCCATCTTCCTTTCTTAGCTCCTAGTCTTTTCTTTAAATTATTGACAATTATCTTGTTCGAGGATTCTGCTTGTCTGTTCACTTGAGGATGTACCGGTGTGGATGTGATCATTTTGATTCCCCAACTCTTACAAAAATCGGTTGTCCTCTTACTGGTAAACTGAGAGCCATTGTCACAAATTATCTCAGCCGGTACCCCAAACCTAGTCAGGATATTCCTTTTTATAAAGGATACTACTTCTTGGTCTCTGACTTGAACAAATGCCTCAGCTTCAACCCATTTAGAGAAATAGTCAGTCATTGCCAGCATAAGACTTTTCCTCCTAGAGCTTTTGGCAATTTTCCCACTATGTCCATCCCCCACTTCATGAATGGCCAGGGGGAAGCAATAGGATACAGCGGTTCAGCGGGTTGATGTAGTATATTGTTGTGTCTTTGACATGCATCACACCTTCGAGCATATTCTGCAGCATCTTTCTTCATCGTCGGCCAATAGTATCCTGTTCTTAATACCTTTGATAATAATGATCTGCCCCCAGTATGGTTACCACAATCCCTTCGTGTATATCCTGAAGCACTTCTTTAGTTTTGGGATCCTCCAAGCACCTCAGGTATGGTCCTGCAAGAGATTTCTTATACAAAACATTGTTTATAATAATGAATCGGGATACCTTCATCCTAAAAGCCTTAGGATTCTCATCCTTTGGGATATGTCCTTCCTTGAGATATCTCACGATTGGAGCAGTCCAGGACTTAGGATCCTCCTCAGGATACTCATCATCAGGATCCTGAATACTTACCACTTCCTTATCCTGAGATTTGAAAAGATCCACTGCAGGATATAGGATATGTAGTATTGGTATTTGGGTTCCTTCTGGTATCCTGACTGATGATCCTAGATTTGCCAAGGCATCTGCTTCAGCATTATCCTCTCTTGGTACATGTTCAAGTGTAAAAACATCAAAATATCCTTCTAATTTTTTTGAGAATTTCGAGATACTCGATTAACTTCTCACCTTTAACTGCATAGGACCCATTAAAAGGATTAGCGATTAACAATGAATCAACAAATACTTGTAAACTTTTAATATTTATATTCCTGGCCAACTCTAATCCTGCAATTAAAGCTTCATATTCTGCTTCATTATTAGTGGCATGAAATTCACACCTAATAGCCTGGGGTAATATGCCCCCCTGTGGCAATTTTAGTAGTATACCCAATCCTACACCTCTCACATTAGATGCACCATCAGTATATAATGTCCAGGATTCTAGGTTTTCTCCTAGCTGTTGCACTTCTAAATCTACTTCATTTTGAATATCACTACTGAAATCAACCACAAAGTCAGCTAGAGCATGAGATTTTATGGCATTTCTAGGTTCATACACTACGTCCATTATCTGCATTTAAACATTAAAAACGTGACAATTGTTAGAAATCATAAGTTCTGTTAAGGATCTTGTGATCCTCAGACTCTGGATCCTCAGACTCCCTGCATTATCCATTAAGGATCCGTGATCCATGCCTAGTCTCACGATAGATGATCCTTAGCACAAAATCCATGCACTAACATTAATATAGCAAAAGTTGTGCTTTTGGTTTCATCTCAAACCGAGATCCATCCACCAAAAACACAGTTAGTTTTTCATTTACCTAACAGTTGAAGGTTTCATCTCAAACCGAGACCCATCCACCTCCAACTTTTATATTGTTCAAAATAAACGATACTAATTGATGACCAAGGGTTTCATCCTGAAACTCAGGACTCATCCACCTTTGGCCATCATATTGTTTTAAGTGCAGGAAATGTAAATTGTTCAAAGACAGGAAATAGAAATTGTTTAACATACCACAACCATCAAACTTAAAAAAGTGGGCTCCGACCTAGGCATAAACATCCATCATCGCCCACTTCGCTGCTTTTAAGGAGCAGCACCTTCTTGACCAGCAACATTCCTTCCAGCATCCTCGCCACCATCACCATCAGGATTCTTTTCAGCATCGGCCGCTTCCTCCGCTGCCTTGGAAGGCTCTTCACCCGCAGGCTTAGCAGGATATTCAACATGACTCCCCCCGAGGTCTTTCAGTTTTTCCTCCCAAGCACTCACGTTCCATGAAGGGCATTCAAAACCCAGAGTTTTGGCTTCATAAGCCATCTTTAGCCTGGATTGTAGGAGGGAGATTACAACTGACCCCTTCAGACCTTCTCAGTAGGTAGTCATATCCTGCTCGAATTGGAGTTGGGCAGCATCCAGCTTGGCTTGGGCATCTTCATTGGCCTTGTTGATAGCAGCTTTGGCTTCTTGGGACAATGCTTTGAATTTGTCCTCATAGTGCTGTGACTTAGCGGCAGCGATCATCCCCTGGTCAGTGATGGTGGTCTCAGCCTTCCTCAGCTTCACTTCCAGCATCTTGTTTAGACCGCAACTTTCTTCATAAAGGCTCATCAGGCGTTCAAGACCCTACAAGAAAACAGGTATTAACATACAATAACCAACATATGGTGCAGGATGTAGGTTAAGGATAAGAACCTGGTTAAGAAAGACGGTCATAAAACCGCTGGATTCAAGAAACCCGTGGTTTTCGAAGGGAAAGGTCTCGGATGAGGCTGGAGAGTCGGTCTCCTTTCTTTTGCGGGAACTTGAGGCACGTGGCTTGGTAGCAGGAGAGGGCTTAGGAACAACTGCCGGTTTAGAGCTGGATGCAGGCTTAGAAATGGAAGCAGGCTTGCTGGGTTCTTTCTTCACTTGGACAGGAATTGGGTAACTATCCAGTTCGTCGAGATTGAAAACTTCTGGAACTTTGGCTGGTGCTGCTAAACAGGGAAAATATCTAAAACTTTACTCTTGTCTCTTATTTTATTAGTAAAAAATGTACAAAAATTGTGTGATTCTTACCAGACATATCTGATGAAGAGTATTGGCTTGAACTTGGAAGATGCTGTGTAAAGGATCTGTTATAATCAGGCAACTGGTAGATCCTGTTGATTCGTTCTTGGGATTCTTCAGAGGGAGGAGCTAACTCTTTGAAGTTTGCTGCAAAAAAGATATTGGGATATTAGTGCAGGATACATCACTAGGATATGTTTGAGGATATCTAAAAGCCCTAAACCCTACCGGAGGTCAACCATTTCACCGGAAGGCTTTTTCCCTCGGGAATGGAATCCAGTCTAACAAAGAAGAATTTTTCGTTGCCACCTATCCGCATTCTTTGAAACTTTGAGGATGAGAGGATTGCTAGAGGTTGAGAAAAGCAAGAAGCGACTATTGCCGTGGGATCGGAGACGGTAAGCGAGTGGAAGGTCTTCGATACAGAGATCGGGGACGTGAAGGGCTTTGATTTGGTTAAGCATAATCAGTACTCTCCAGACCATAGGCATTGTTTGGGCAAAACAGAGACCGGTAACTTGAAAGAACTCCATGATTAATTCCGGGAATGGATATCAAAGGCCAAGGGAAAATGGGTATGATGAGAAACGGATCCACTCCTCGGAAGATACGTCGTAACGAATGCTCCGGTCGAATGGACGAATAATCACCGTATCGGAGAAAGCACCAGAGGATCTCAACGCGTTGATATCGGCATTGTTGAAGGAGTACACCTCCTTCTCGGGGGTTTTGAGCAGATTCTGATTGACAAATGATGAAGTGGACTCGCCGGAATGAGAGCGTGTTCTGGTGGCCATCGAGAAATTTGGACGAGAAAATTCTAAGAGATAAGAAGAGAAAAGTACCTGAGAATTCCAAGAGAGATGATCGTTTATCAACAAAAAGAGAGAAGATATAGGGGCTAAATGGATAGCCATTGAGTATAAAACACGTGGGAAGTTGCACACTGTCACTTCAAGAGTCCAATCGTATTAATTGCCTCGATTCGGGTGATAGAATCTAAAATATATCCGTTGGAATTCAGGATTCCAACAGATATATTTTGGGGACAATTGTTATGGGTGGTTTTCTGCTCATATATCCTGACTAATATTCTGAATATGTTTCTTTTGTTGTCACCAGGATACCGGATCCGGATAGTGGTAACATCCTGATACAATATCCTGGTAGTAACTAATTAACTCACGTGCAGATTATTGGAACAAGTCTATAACGTTCAAGTGGACTTCTTCTCCCAAAGACTCGGGAAAATCTGTTGAATTATGGACGTTGAAGCCGGAAGACGTGGACTACAACGTTCACATGGGGAATATTCGATATATCCCGGATTTATAGGCTAGTTAGTTAGTTTTATTTTACTATAAATAGGATTGATCGGATCAGATAAGGAGACACAATCTCACGAGCTCTTTTTCTATCTAGCTGCAAACACTCACAACACACTTACACTTGTATTCAAATCGCATTGTAACACTTAGTTGATCCGCATCATATCCTGCACTGTATCCTGACATTTGAAGTAATAAGAAGAACAAGGCAGCTGCGATTATCAGCTCTCGAGGTTTTGTGCCGGTGATCTAGATTGATCAAGGGGTTTCCTCGTACATCTCGTGTCACCCTTTACATTTTTGCTCATGTTTGATTGTAGATACAGCTCAATATCCTGAGCCGTATCCTAAAAACTATTTTTGTAAACAACTAAATTAGCATATTTTCAATACACATTCTTAGCACACTACCTCACTTAACTAATTTGATCACTTAATTGCTTCGGTAATTTTTTACCAAAACAATTTGGCGCCCACCGTGGGGCAAGTGGTGCTATTTCTACTAAAAGCTTTTGCAAAATCATTACTTGGCTTTCTATTTTCAAAACTTTTTGCTACACTATTTTCAATGGCCCCGAGATCAAACATGAGCTCTTCCACCGTGTCTGCTACAACCTCTGCAACAATCGGTTCGGTGCTTCCACCACCTCCTCCGAGAACGCAAGCCTCTTCACTGCCTCAGGATGTTATCCCCGCTCACAACATTCACGGATCTGCTCCTGTTTTGGCCTCTAATGAAGAAATTCTAACTTTTTTGGTAGTGTACAGGAACAGATGAGGCAACAGCAGGAGACCAACCAAATGCTGATAAGAGAAATTGAAATCCAGCTCAAGCAGGCCCGCTGAGGATACTATCACTCCCTTGCAACCCAGAGCTTTAAACTTCAGTTCTGCAATATATACTGAGGATAACAGGGGAAATATTGTGCCTAGCCATTCTCAGAATCATACTCCTGAGATACCCTCTTCGGTCAGGGTGTCAACTGTGAGAAGCTAAGGATATGCTTCAGGATATGGCCATAATCCTCAGACTGGTAATGTATCTAGTAATAATACCCTTGCTACTAATGGTATTTGATCTTCGCAGGATGCAGGTATGACATCAGAACTTTCCAGGGAGCTTCAAAAGTTAAAGGACATGATATATCCAGTGTACCTGGAGTAGTCCAGCCAATCCCAGAAGTATCCCAGGATAGCCACAAGATATCTCGGTTTGCATATCCTATTTGTGATGCTGAAATCCCAAAAAGATTTCAAACCCCCAACATGAAGCTCTATGACGGAACTACGGATCCTGAAGAGCAAATTGCCCAATATAGGGTAACTATGGAAATCAACCCTATCCCTCTAGATCTCAAGGAAGCATGCCTCTGCAAGGGTTTTGGTTCTACCTTAACAGGATCAGCCTTAAAATAGCTCTTAAACATTCCTCCTCACTCAATTACATCATTTGCTCATTTAGAGAATTTATTTAATAGTCAATTTTCTTGCAATCGAAGTTTTGAAAAACTAACCAGTGATCTCTACAGGATAACTCAAAGACCTCAGGAATCCTTGAGAGATTATGTGAACAAGTTTAGCCAGGAATCCTTAGATATCCCGCATCTTGATGTTGCAACAGCTGTGCAGGCTTTCAAGATGGGATTGCAGAAAGATTCTCAATTTTACCAAGATCTTGTAATGAATCCATGCAGGAACCTGGATGAAGCTCGGAACAGAGCTTTAAGATACATTCGACTGGAGGATGACAAAAAGATGCAAGAGATGAAGAATTCATCCACAACCTATGAGTCAACCAACAGGAAATCAGAATCCTTGAATAAACCATATCGCTCTAAGCCATATGGCAGGAATGACAACAAGAAAGTGAATGCTGTTGAAGACGAGGATCCTGAGGAATATCCTGAGTTGTCAGAATATTGTTTTTATGTAAATATACCTGAACTGATGTATGCTATGCAGGGTTTAGGAGACAAGGCAAGGTGGCCCCGGAAGAATCAACAAAAAGCTGATTGGAAGGATAAGTCCAAATGGTGTGCCTTCCATGAGGATTTCGGACATGTTACCGAGGATTGCATTGCTCTGAGGAAAGAAATAAGCTATCTCTTGAGCAAGGGATATCTGAAGGACCTCCTGGGAAGAAAGAAGAATAAGCGTCAGGATACTGAGAAGGATCCTAAAAGAGCAGCATCACCTCCTGCGGATGCCAAGATAATTAACTTCATTTCAGGAGGATCCGACATTTGCGGGACATCATATTCTGCGGCAAAAAGGCACGCGAAGGAGGCCAAGGCAGAGAGAGGAGATAAGCCAACCAGGATGTCAACCCTCACGGCTGATAAAGTGATCACGTTCAATAGTGATGACAGGGAATCTGTCCAGGATTCTCACCATGATGCTTTGGTAATAACTTTATATGTTGCTAATCATTTTGTGCGCAGGATACTGGTGGATAATGGCAGCTCTGTCAACATAATTCAGCTAGAAACACTGAAGAGAATGAATGTATCCCCGATGGATATTACTTCGAAATCCACTGTGTTTGTTGGGTTCAGTGGAGAAGCCAGGAATACCTTGGAAATACCTGTCATATCCTCATGCTTCCATGCGAATGTTGACATCCTGCATTTCAAAAAGTTAGTCAATTTTCAATATCCTGAGGGATATTGGTCCCTACGAGCACTGAGATATCTGGATTATCCTGATCCAGGATAATTTTCTTAACATCCTACTCTGAAGCCTCCACGATATCCTGGGCTCGCATCTTTAATTGCTATCCTGCTCTGGGCTTTGTTGAGGATTTCATCAAAGAAGAATAACACTCCTTCGCTTCTTGTTGATCACTTTCCACCTTGACAAACCCCCAAGGGGTAGCGATTTTGATACACTGATGATAGGTTGACGGCACAGCTTTCATATCATGGATCCATGGCCTACCAATATAATATTGTAGCAGGATAAGGAGTCCATGACACAAAAGCGTTGCATTGAGTTGATTCCTTCAACATATACTGGTAGCTTTATTTCTCCCACAGTATTCTTGGCCTCTCCACTGAACCCAACAAGTACAGTAGATTTTGAAGTGATGTCCATCGGGGAAACATCATCCTTTTCAGCGTTTCCAGCTGAATAATATTGACAGAGCTGCCATTATCCACCAGTATCCTGTGCACAAAGTGATTAGCAACATATAAAGTTATTACCAAACCATCGTGATGGGGATCCTGGACAGTATCCCTGTCGTCACTGTCAAACGTTATCACTTTATCGGTTGTGAGGGTTGTCATCTTGGTCGGCTTATCTCCCCTTTCTGCCTTAGCCTCCTTTGCATGTCTTTTTGCTGCAGAATAAGAGGTTCCACAGATATCAGATCCTCCTGAAATAAAGTTAATTATCTTGGCATCCGCAGGAGGTGATGCTGCTCGTTCAGGATCCTTTTCAGTACCCTGACCCTTATTCTTCTTTCTTCCCAGAAGATCCTTTAGATATCCTTTGCTCAATAGATAACTTATTTGCTTCCTCAAAGCAATGCAATCTTCCGTAATATGTCCAAAATCCTCATGGAAGGCACAACACTTGGATTTATCCTTCCAATCAGCTTTTTGTTGGTTCTTCCTGGGCCACCTCGCTTTGTCTCCTAAACCCTACATAACATATATTAGCTCAGGTATATTAACAGAAAAGCAATATTTTGACAATTCAGGATACTCCCAGGATCATCATCTTCAACAACATTCACTTTCTTGCTGTCATTACTGCCATATGGCTTAGAGCGATATGGTTTATACGAGGATTCTGACTTCCTGTTAGTTGATTCATAGGTTGAGGATGAATTCATCCTCTCTTGCATCTTTTTGTCATCTTCCAGTCAAATATATCTTAAAGCCCTGTTTCGAGCTTCATTCAGGTTCCTGCAAGGATTCATTACAAGATCTTGATAAAATTGGGAATCCTTTTGCAACCCCATTTTGAATGCCTCCACAGCTGTTGCAACATCAAGATGTGGGATATCCAGAGATTCCCTGCTAAACCTGTTCACATAATCCCTCAAGGATTCCTGAGGCCCTTGAGTTATCCTATAGAGATCACTGGTTAGTTTTTCAAAACTTCGACTGCAAGAAAATTGACTGTTAAATACATTGACTAAGTGAGAAAATGATGTAATTGAATGAGGTGGAACGTTTAAGAGCCATTTTAAGGCTGATCCTGTCAGAGTAGAGCCAAAACCCTTGCAGAGGCATGCTTCCTTGAGATCCGGAGGGATAGGGTTAATATTCATCCTTTCCCTATACTGAGCAATATGCTCTTCAGGATCTGTGGTTCCGTCATAGAGCTTCATATTGGGGGTTTGAAATCTTTTTGGGATTTCAGCATCACAAATAGTATATGCAAACCAGGATATCCTGTGGCTATCCTGGGACACTTTTGGAATTGGCTGGACCACCCCAGGTACACTGGATATCATCTCCTTTAATTTCTGAAGCTCCCTACAGAATGCTGATGTCATACCTGCATCCTGCAAAGATCCAAGACCATTAGTAACAAGAATACTAGTATTATTAGACACGTTACCAGTCTGAGGATTTTGGCCGTATCCAGAAGCATATCCTGAACTTCTCATAGTTGACATCCTAATCGAAGAGGGTATCTCAGGAGTATGATTCTGGGAACGACTAGGCACAATATTGCCCCTGTTATCCTTGGTATACACTGCCGAACTGAAGTTCAAAGCCCTGGGCTGCAAGGGAGTGACGATATCCTCAGCAGGCCTGCTCGAGCTAGATTTCAAGAGTTGTATCTCTCTTATCAGCATTTGGTTGGTCTCCTGTTGTTGCTTCATCTGATCCTGTATACTACCAAACAAAGTTACAATTTCATCATTAGAAGCCAAAATAGGAGTTCCCCCTGAGACAACAGATCTTTGAACATTCTGAGTGGGGATAACATCCCGAGCCACATGAGTTTCAGTCCTTCTAGGAAGATCCTGAGGCTGTGAAGAGGCTTGCATCCTCGGAGGTGGTGGAAGCACCGAACCAATTGTTGCAGAGGTTGTAGCAGACACGGTAGAAGAGCTCATGTTTGATCTTGAGGCCATTGAAAATAGTGTAGCAAAAAGTTTTCAAAACCAAAAACCAAGTAATGATTTTCGAAAAGCTTTTAGTAGAAATAGCACCACTTCCCCACGGTGGGCGCCAAATTGTTTTGGTCAAAAATTACCTAAGTAATTAAGTGATCAAATTAGTTAAGTGAGGTAGTGTGCTAGAAGTATTCATGAAAAATATGCTGGTTCAGTTGTTAACAAAAACAGTTTTCAGGATATAGCTCAGGATATCGAGCTATATCTAGAATCAAACAATGAGCAAAAAAGGTAAAGGGTGACATGGGATGTACGAGGAAAGCCTTTGATCAATCTAGATCGCCGGCACAAAACCTCGGGAGCTGACAATCGCAGCTGCCTTGTTCTTCTTATTACTTCAAATATCAGGATACAGTGCAGGAAATGATGCGGATCAACTAAGTGTTACAATGCGATTCGAGTACAAGTGTAAGTGTTTTGTGAGTGATTGCATCTAGTAGAGAGCAAGAGTGTATGAAAAATTGTGTGTGTTCTATCTGATCCGATCATTCCTATTTATAGTAAAACGAAATTAACAAACTAGCCTATAAAACCGGGATACGCCAAATATTCCCTTTGTGAACGTTGTAGACCACTTCTTCCGGCTTCAACGTCCCCATTTCAACTGATTAGTCTGAGTCTTTGGGAGAACAGGTCCATTCGAATGTTATAAGCCTGCCATGTTAATTTGCACGTGAACTAATTAGTTATTGCCAGGATACTGTGTCAGGATGCTAACAATATCCTGATCCAGTATCCTGATCACAATAAAAAATAACACAGTCAGAATATTATCCAGGATATTTGAGCAGAAAACCACCCATAACACACACTAACAGGATCAGCTCTTAAATGGCTGCTAAGTCTTCCCCCTTACTCTATTACTTCATTTGCTAACTTAGTTAATTTATTTAATAGCCAATTCTCATGCAGTAGGAGATTTGAAAGATTAACTAATGATCTATATAGGGTAACACAAGGTCAAAATGAATCACTTAGAGATTATATAACCAAATTCAGTAGAGAATCCTTAGAGATTCCTAATTTGGATATTGTTACAACCGTAGAAGCTTTCAAAATGGGTTTACTTAAGGATTCACAATTCTATGATGATCTTGTCATGACCCCTTACATGAATCTTGATGAAGTAAGAACCAGGGCCCGTAGATTCATCCGCTTAGAGGATGATAAAAGGATCCAAGAGAGACTGTCAGGATCCTCAAAGTAGGAGAAGTAAGGATCCTATTTCAGGAACAACAAATCCAAATCATACAACAAGTCTGATAATCAAAACGTGCATGCAGTGGAGCAAGAAGAGGATGATGAAGATTATCCACCCATTTCTGAATATTGCTTTGCTGTTGATAATAATGAACTAATCCTTGCAATGCAGAACTTAGGTGAGAAAGCAAGATGGCCCAGAAAGAGTGATAAGCCAGATGCTACAAAAGATAAATCCAAATGGTGTGCATATCATGAAGATTTTGGTCATCTCATTGATGAATGCATAGCACTCAGGAAAGTGATTGGTTACTGGTTAAGCAACGGACATTTGATGGAGCTATTTGGAAGAAAAAAGTCAAGGATCTAGGATCCTGAAAAGATTCCAGAAAAAGCTCCTACTCCTCCAGCTGATGCACAAATTATCAACTTCATTTCTGGTGGATCAGACATATGCGACACTTCTTTTTCAGCAGCCAAGAGGCATGCTAAAGAGACAAAGATGGAGAATGGGGATAGGCCCATTCGAACCTCAATCCTTACACAGGAGAAAGTTATATCCTTTGACGAGGATGATCGTGTGGATATTCAGGATCCTCATCATGATGGTCTTGTTATTACATTGTTTATATCTAACCATTTTGTTTGCAGGATTCTCATAGATGGAGGAAGCTCAGTGAACATCATTCAACTTTATGTCCTCAAGAAACTAAACATCCCTGAATCAGAAATCATCCCAAGATCATCGGTTCTTGTAGGATTCAGCGGAGAAACCAAGAACATATTGGGGGACATTAAACTTCCCATTTACATAGAGGGGGTTAATTCTTTTCAAAAATTTTGTGTTATAGATTGCTTATCCTGTTGCAATGTTATCCTTGGCAGGCCGTGGATACATAACATGAAAGCAGTTCCATCTACATATCATCAGTGTGTGAAACTCCCTACTCCATAGGGTGTGGTGAAGATAGAAAGTGACCAACAAGAAGCCAAAAATTGTTATACTTCATCAATGAAACCAGCCTCAAGACCTAGGGAGC
>JARYGA010055209.1:0-40078 GCA_030545235.1 Helianthus tuberosus
AAGTTTTTTATGGCGTCATGATTACGGCGTGTTGGAGCATTTGGAAAGCAAGGAATGAAGTCGTTTTCTCTGGTACAACGGCTAATGTTGCGAAAATTATAAAAGAGATCAAGTCGCTTAGCTTCCTTTGGATAAAAAAGGAAAAATAGGTCTCCATTTAGATCTTTGTCTTGGAAAAATTGGTGTAGATTTATTGTGTAGTCATTGTTGTTTTGCTAGCTTCTTGCTAGTCGTTGTTTAATGAAATATCGCCGTTCCAAAAAGACTAATAACAAAATAAGCTACGTGCGTCCTTTTCAAATCTTCAAGAAGAAAAAGAAACTTACTTGGTAATTGTTCCATCAACATCAGAGATCACAATGCGAGTATCCCAACTCCATAAATAAATTCTAGCATCCACCTGAGATGTATGTATGTCAATATAAGTGTAACAACAAGCTCTAGAACAACATATTAACAAATGAGATAAACCAAAAATAACCTTTTGAGACCCGAGAACTGATGTTGAAAACGTGAACGTTACTGTATTTTGCCCTTCTGCTAGATTCAAAGATGCTAGCTGCTCAGGAGTCGGAGTAAGTTCCCGTGTATGCGTCTTATCAGACTTTGGTGAAGGCCATTCTTTTTCAGCATCCGGTTCTTGTCCGATTCCAACATCAGAAACATTTTTACTGTCGTCAGGAACATTTTTACTCGCCAATCTTCCAAACGGCCACAAACTCCAACTTCCGCCAGCACCGTCAACTATATCGGGAGGACCACCTACAAATACGCTTTCACTATAAATATCGAATCTTGACATAACTACATATCTATAACTAATATGAATTCACACAAAGATCCAATGCTACCATCTTTAAGATCCTGCGATAAGTCATCAGCACTTTGTCGTAATTCTTTCTCTATTAATTCTTTTTTGAACCTTGAAGCATCTTCCCTGAGTAAATCCCAATTCGATCTTAATCTACCAACAGGAGAGTAAAATTCCAATTCATCTTGATTATCTGGAATCGGATCGTTAAATCGACAAATGTTCGGCAGGGACTTTGCCTGCTGACCAATTTCCGCTTTTGGGATTTCACGACTTTTAGGAATCTCCAAATTACTTTGACACCTTCTAAGATTTTCCTTTAACCCTTCAAGTTCACCTTTGGAGCGTTCTCGATACGTTCTGACTCTAAGTAGATTTGGACCATGCATCATAGCTGTTGACTCACTCCCTGCATGTTTGACCTCTTGTTCTATCTTGCTGATGTTCGGTTTTGTATCATCAAGATCGCCAAAAATCAACTGTTCTTCCACAAACGGTTCCGATACTTGAAACTCAACATTTGGCTCCAACGGCGGTCTGATTTCATTCGTTTCATCTACTTCCGTTGTAAGATTATCTTCCACATTTTGACACAAAGGTACTGCAACAGAACCGCAAGGAACAAGTTCTACGGCTGCATCTTCTTGATTAGATGCATTTTCTGCATAGCTTTCGGGTACAATTTCTAAAGACCCTTGGCCTGTTATCAATCCCACTTCTGGATCGTTACCATCATCCAACTGAGCTCTTGAACGCTCTTCAGAAACACAATCTTCATCATCATCTTTGTTAACACCATTAACATCGTCTGCTGCTATAGTTTCTTCAACCTTCATTGAAGGCGCCTCGTGATCAACCCTTGAATTCTCTGACTCATTTGCAAAGTGTTGTTCGTGTAAAACCATACTCGTCTCCAATCTTCCACCGGTGATATCGCCATTATCGTTTCTTGATTCTCTACTTCTCGATGAATGATTCGTTGACCACCTCGATTCCAATAGATCAGCGGCAATTTCAGCCCTTTCCAATTGTGTCATCCTACCGTCATTTGAATCATCCTCTTCTTTTGTCAAAGTATGTTCTTTCATAGATCTTCTCCCTAAAACAAACCCTAAAATTCTAGACCCTTTAGAATTAGTTCTCGAAAAAGCCGCACCGTCAGTTCCATCACCAACCGAATTACACTTATCAAAGTCACAATCCATACTCTTCGACTTAATCGGAAGCTTATCTCGCTCTTTTCCATTTACAACCTCACAAAAAGACGAATGCGAGGAAACTCCTTCAACTACTTCCTCCGAATCAACCTCTCGAAGAAAATACGCCTCCCCGCGTGGATCCAAATACATACTAAAATCCGCATCAACCCCATTAACATTAATGTCCACAACTCTTTCTTTCGCCTTCAACACCCCTTGAAACTTCCCAAACCTAACATACCACGGAGACGATTTCAAGCTACCGTCTTCTTGCTGCACAACAACTATATCAACCGCCCCGCCAAAAGGATGAAACGGGCCGGAAACCGTGTACACCCCTTGTGTGATATAGCTGCCTAGCCTCCCTACAGCATACATCTTCCCCTAAACTAAACTAACCCAATTCACCAAAATCACATCACCAATTTAAACAAATATAACAGTTGCCTCCAGTAAGATTAACCCAATAGCACAAACTCCTTTGGGAATCAAACCAAGCTAACTAAGATCAAATTCCCAAAATAACCCAATTTATTACCAACACGAAATGTTAATATTATTCGAAAACCGCCTCTAACGAACTGTAATTGCAATAAAAGATGGATTCTTGACTACGAAACTTTACCGAATTTCAAACAAATAAAGAAGGAAGGAACATGAAACAATGAAATAGGGCAAAAGTATAATCCTTTTTCAGATATTTCGATTGTACCACAAAGATTTGATCGATTGATTCATCTTCACCGCCATTGTTTTTCCCGAATGTTCGTTCATGTTGTTGTTAATTCCATAAACTGGTGGATTACAATTGACGTGAGGGAAAGAATTAAGAAACCCTCTTGTGTTGTGTTGTGTTGGGTTAGAAAGATTGAATGAAGGCGGAAACGCTGTTTTATTAAATGGGGTGGGTGGGTTATCGGTCGAATGAATATTGTCAGATGAATCGAAGAGAACAGAACATAACGTAGTTAATGATGGAGGTTTGAGTTCGGTGTTTATTTATTTATTTTTTTTGTTATTTTCAAAAACATTAGTTAATCATATTATATTGAGAAAAGTGGCCGGATAGTCCCTCTGGTTTCCTCAGATTTCACCTTTAGTCCCTACATTTTCAAAATTACAGATATAGTCCTCAACTTTGGCAAATTCATTCTCGAATGGTCCCTGACATGGATGGAGGTTAGTTTTCTCAGTTAAGTGGGTATGAAATGACCTTAATGCCCTTACTATTATAAAAAAATATTAAAATATTAAAAGGATAAAGTTAACTCAAGTGGGTCCCATCCCCACCCCCAACCCTACCTCACCCCCACCCCTTCTCTCCCTTTCCTCCTGTTCTTTATCTGCAACAACTAAAACCCACCATCCCCTTCTTCATCTTCTTAACCCCACCTAGCACCACCGTCCACCACCGGTTCAGCTCACTGTCAAACTTACAACACCACCATACATCACCGCAACATCATCACTAGCCACAACCTTTTAAAATCGGAGGTCGGGGTGAGGTGGTGGAGTCGGTCAGCACCACCCTGTAGGACGGCGGAGTAGGTGGAAAAAAGGCGAACTTGGCCGCCATGGATGACGTCACACCATCGATCTCCAGTGGATCAAAGGTCTGTAGGAAAGTCAAAATTGGTGTTTTGAGTTAGATTTGTTGTGGGAAAATGGAGTTTATTAATTAATGATGATAATGAGGTGAGGGAGTTTGTGCAACGTTCGTGTTCCCAGACCCCAAGCATTCTTTTACTTTGGAACATGTTACTTTAGTTTTTTTTTTCTATAAGAGGTAAATTCAATGGTTATTGGATGTTGCAAGGCTGGAAAGGGCGTGTTTTATATGCAATTTCTTCATGGAAACCGACGATGATGAGGGTGGTGGTGAGAGGGTGATGTTGTGGTGGCATGGTGATTCTGGCGGAGTGTGGTGGCGGGAGGGTGAGGCTGCAAAGGTTGAAGATGGAGTTGGTGGGTCCACACATAAACTAACCAAAATACCCCTCACGTGATATGCACGTGGGTTGACTTAACAGAGAAAACAAACTGAAGTCAGACACAGGGACTATCCGGGAACAAAAAACGAAAAGTTGGGGACTATTGAGGTAATTTTAGAAAGTTAGGGACTAAAGGTGAAAAAAAGCGAAACCACAGGGACTATCCGGGCATTTTTCTCTATTATATTCTTTTGGTTGTTTAGTTGGTTCATTGTGTGTATGCTTTTTCTTCCGTATCGACACTTCTTTTCATTGTTTTTGTTTATTTTTTACAAATCCGTATTATGGAAAGATTAAGGGGCTATTTGGCAACATCTGAATGGTTAAGTGCTGAACCAGCAAGAGGTCTGAACCATTAAGTGTTGAACCAGTAAGAGGTCTGAACTATTAAGAGCATGTATAATGCTTAACCGTTCAGAGGCAAATGTCTGACCAATTCAGATTCGAGGTCTTAACCATTCAAACTCTGTATAAATCTTAACCATTCAGAGGCAAATGTCTGAACCATTCAGACATCTGCTCGTGAAACAAACAGTCTGGACCATTAAGTGTTGAACCAGTAAGAGGTCTGAACCATTAAGCGCCTCATTAAGAGGTAAACAAACAGCCCCTAATACATTTTCTTAATTAGTAAACTTGCACACTATGAGAACTGAACCCGTAATCTCACTTATCCTAAGTTTTTTGTCTAACACACCAACATCACTTGGTTATTTCCAAGTATATGAGTAATACATTTCTTAATATAAACATTCCATGCGTTAGTAGGCATGTAAGCTTTAAGATACGAAATCACAACTAGCATATCTATTTGTAGCTTGTAAAAACGCGTGTGCTATACAATGGGGGCTTTTGGTTGACATCGATTCGCTTTGGTACAAGACCAGTTCCCGATACAGCAACCAAAAGAAACATGCAAATGAAGATATAAATACGGTTTTTGCATTGATTGAATATCATAAAATGAAATTTACATCAGATAAAATCGTTGTGGGGCGTTAAACCGCGAGAAAAATTAATGTCTTCCAAAATAAAAAAAGTCTTAAAAGTATTTATTTAAGAAATAATACTAAGAAAAATCTTTATAGTTTAAAGAAGGACAAAAACAATCTATCTATACTTTCTATAAAAGGAGAAATCCCAATGACATAAGAAAAGCTTATGTGGCAGTCATAGAGGCTGTCCAACAATACTTTTCTTATGTCATCAACAATGAGGTGGAAGCCATAGAGAGAGCATAGTGACATCATAAATTCAAACCACTGCCCCACTTTAAAATTTCAAAGGTCTGGCCCACAATCTTTCTTCAAACCACTGCCCCACATTCAAATTTCAAACCTCTGGTCCTCCCTCAAATTTCAAAGAACTGCCCACATACAAAAAGGCAAAGCTCTGCCCATCATTCAAAATTCAAAAACTCTGTCCACACTCAAAATTATGGCTCCAGATTCAAAATTCAAACCATCTAGATATATAATACTCTCTTCTTCAATCAATTACACTCTCTCTCTCTCTATATTCACTTTCTCTTTCACTTTCAAGAATCGCAAATGAAATTAGGGTTTGCTGCAACCCAATTCTCTCACTTATTCACCAAATTTCAACCTCCAAATTTACCCTAATTCCGTCGATTACGCCACCATGTCCACAGAGGAGCCACCGTTCTCCACCACCGCCATTCCACCTCCTCACCGAAGACGACATTTCTCAACTCACTCGTGAAGACTATCGCCGCTTCTGAAAACATGTAATTACGATTCAGGATCCGTAGAAAATACGAGTAAGTTTACAACATAAAAAAAAATAAGTTTGTCGTTTAAAATGACAACGAAACGCCGTGCGGAAGCTTGTATCTTGATTGTGTTCGGCCCTTCAACGAGCTTGATCTTCATCCGTAAGCTTACTAAAGTTTACCTGTAATCAAAACCAACACCAATGTTAGTTTTGATACTAATATATCTAGTTTTATCAAGTCCCTTTATCAAACAAATGAAAATAAAATAAATTTTTCCAAATCGTGCCTCCCGCGACACGCGGGAGGAGTCCTTTGTTCTGTCGCGTGTCACGACAATCGTCGCGTGTCGCGCCCCAATTACTGGATCCCGTCACGTGGCGCGGGGGAAACTAATTTCCAGCAGGTCCGTTTCTGGATCTGCATTTTCTGCCCAGCTCAAGTTTTTAACAAAAACTAAACTTTCAAAGGCCATAACTTTTGATCTAGAAGTCCGTTTTACGTGATTCTTTTTCCTACGCGTTCGAAATTTAATTCTCCATCTTATGGAGTTAAAACCTGATATTCAACTACTTCAAAAATTCAGATTTCAAGCTCTCGGCTTGAAATTCCTTTCTAACACTTTTGACCCGTTTCATGATTCATTAAACCACTTTTGTTTAAATCATTGCAAATTTTTGAGATATTCATTATCTCAAAACCATTAACTCGTGAGTTCAAGACTTTCATACATTATGCAACTAAAGGTTGAGTTAAGCGCAAAACTTCATTTTGACCCGTTGGAGGGATTTACCATTAACTTTAAATTTCACTCATCATTTTACTACATTAAGGTATCTACCTATTCTTCGTAATCTTAATGCGAATTCCTAAACAACCCATATGGGTCGTTTGCCCAATTCACCCATTAAGGGCTTTTTGGTTAATTTTAGTCCTTCATTTTACGACGAAGGACTTTCGCTAATATTTGACCAAAAATATCGCTTTTAACAATAATTCTAAATATGCGTACCTGGCTCGAGTCATAGGATTGACCCGTTTAAATATCTCTCACTATTAATTTCTAATTAATACCAACGCGAACCGTATGATATTTCCTGTAATCACAAAACTCAACAAGCGATCATCAATTAATATTGTCAAATGATCTTGCCAATGTCATTTGACCCGTTTAGTCCGAACGACCATTTTTCATTATGAGATGATATCTAGTTACCATCTCGCCCTTTTACCCAATCCGGTTTACACCATAACGTAATGTTTCAAAATTTCTTATTAGTTCATCGTCACATGACTAATTTACCAATTTACCCTTTTTTTTGCCATTGTTTATGATTTCTCACCATTGCACTAGTTCCGACTCATATTATTTGCGTCGGAACATTATAACTCTATTACTAACTTTTCCTTATTCATTTTCAATACACACAACTGATGTATACTAAAAAAAAGGTGTAAGCTTTTACTTACCTCGCATCCAAATTACGCTTTCCTTTTCGTACTTGCTCCGTTTGACCCACTTCATTCCCAAGCCTCCATCAAGCTTGTCAAGAGTCAAACTATCATCATAATTCACAAGGTGGTTAGATTAGTCATTATAACCACGACTATTCTACCTTACGTATTTTCTATGTCAAAACTACTATTCGACTCCGTCCATGGTTAGTTTAACTCTGTTGGTTCAGTTCTGTTTAAACATAAAGGAAAACATGAAAACATACCTATTACAGCAGACAATGCAGTGGAGAATCCAGTCGGAGAAGATGACATCGAGTTCGACATATTTGTCAGTGTGATCTGGTTCCTCCTTAGGGTACTGACTGATGATGGGGACTTAGAAAACCGAAAAGGGGTATCAGCTTAGGAGAGGAGGTCGATGATGATGTTATGACTAATGGGGTGTGTCTAATTGTGTAACTGAGTAAAAAACCCCTTAACCTCCACATAATTCTCCTTATATAAGCACCCAGGAGGAAACCTAATTAGTTAATAAGGGTAATATGGTCCATCAACAATTACCAACTAATTATTTAATAGGTTATTATATATTTTGATCTATATTATGTAAATGATTATAATGGCTATAGATTAAATATTAATACATAATATATTTAATCTTACATTAGCCGAGTAATCATTTACTATGAGTATTAGATAAGCCTGATTAGGAGTTAACACTCATTTTTGCCTTAAACAAGTACTATAGCAGAAAAATACAGCCGTTGAATCATTATGCGACTCAGGACCCCCATTAATCATACTATAGCCTTAATTTAAAACCTAATCGTTATGATCAAAATACGCATAAGCCCTTTGTTTGATTTGTAACTATATTTGTCTATATGCCATTATGCTAGCTTGACATATTCTTAGAGACATACAAAATCAAACTGATGAGGAAAATTAACTAATACTTAGTCATTCATAGTACGATATGCAGTTGCGCATAGCCATCAATTAATACCCGTCTCTGAGCTCTCTTAATAAGACTTATGGGTAATAGCCATTCAGTTATAGGATCCTTAAGCATATCATGAATGTATTCGATACAAACTTAGTTTCCTCAATTCGTTCATAAACGAATAATTAATTGCGTATCGAAAATTAATGCAGCACCTCTTGAACTGTTACTGTTCAAGGAGTCATGGTAGCTGACTTTATCACACTAAGTCTTCAAAACATTAATTATATGGAGTTAATAAACTTATGAGTCCACTGATAAATTTCCAACAACATTTTAGTGACTATATTATGTCGTTATAACTTAGGTCGTTAATATCAGTGCATTATGACTCCTCCATGAAATAGGTTTTGTCTGCTGACATAAAGATATACCCGAAATTACATTTTGTCATCTTTGAATATCTCAAAGTTAGAGTAATAAACCGGTTTTAATTCTCACTTATTCTTCAAATTATAGCTTCTCGTTTCTTTTAAAGATATTGTAATACTCCATTAGATGCTTCACATTAATCTAGACATATCTAGTGTGTTGCAATGTGAGTAATATCTAAACGAGTATAGACTTAAACTTACATAAGGCTTCCAATTAATGAAGCGTAAAAATAATCTCATTTACCATATTATCCTCTGAAGGAGAGCAGTATTGATTGTTACATATGTAAGGACCCATTTAATGTTAAACTTATGGAACTGAACTAATATCCCATTGGGTCTATCTCAGTATGTTATGATATCAATCACGTAAGAGATATCTCTGAGATTTATTATATCAAAGTTTGTGTTAACAATGCTTTGACTTATGTAACATATACTTGTCAAAAGAATATCATCTATATAGACAAGTTTATCTTAGTTGCTCCCACTCATTTTGAGGTAGGTACATTAATCCACTTAATTCTTGATGAAAATAATTACGTTAGCTTTTCATCACATTATGATGTTTGCATTAACCCATACATGGATATTATTGGCTTACAAATAAAGTGTTCTTTAACCTTCAGTTTGAAACTTTAGGTTGTTATCTAATGAACATGTAATTGTGTCAGCCATTTGTTATGGAAAATTGTTTATAATGTTCATCTAATGTAGCTTTAAACTATTATAAGCTACTACAACAGTGATGATCCTCAAAGAAATCTTCTATAAGATATGTAATAAAGATTCTTTAATAATTTATCTCTTCCTAAGTACAACCTTTGACAATCAATCATGCTTTTGAGTGTCTTAACGCTTATATTAGGATTTGGTTTTGTTATGAACACTCTTAGATAATTCAATAAAATCCCAAACGTTATACGAACACATAACATCAGTTTTACTAGAAAACTGTTGTATTCCATTTAAAAGAATATTGATTGACACTAATGGCTTAATTTGAAGAGATAGGATCAGTAAACATTTCCAAAATCCATTTCAACTTCAGTTAGGGAGGTTATGTATTCATCAAAGTTAGTAGGCTTTTAAACCTAGATGACCTCCTGAGTTGATTATTGGGTTTGTTAGAAGTTTCAGTTTTATGGATTAGCTCTTGGTTAGGTTGCTATCATTTTCAGGATTCTAAGTTTGTAAGAGTTGGTGCAGTATGGTGTACAAGAGGTGTAATCGGAGTTAAATTCGAAGTGAAATTTAATGACACTCTTCCCCCAGCCTCTTGTATTCCTTGCAAATCATGATAAGGACTTTGACTGCTCCCACTAACCTTAGAAAACTTTAGGAACTCAGCATGCTTAGGGTCAATATTTAACAACCAACAGATTCTAATAGAGAAAACAAATTAATGACGTTAGTCGTTGTGATTTCTCTTGTTGAGGATTATGTTAGTTTAGGTAAGAAATCTAAGTGCGCCCACAATTAGGCAACAATGAAACTTTTATAAGAGTAGCATTAGATTTTTGTAACACCTCAAAATTTCGTATTTAATAAGATGACGACACGTGTCATGTATGACAAAAACACGTTGTGAACCCGGATTAAATAAAGATGTTTTGGCAGGATTTAAAAGTGGCGTCATGTAAATTTATACCTCTGAACGACCTCAGTATAAATCCCAAGACCCAAGTTTTTATATAACAAACATCTATTAAGTCTAAATTCAGAAATGGGTTCACAATAATGGACTTGCAAAAAGCATGATATGATCTCACAAAGAATTTGAATGGTAAACCGATGTTTTCGGGTCTTGTATATGCATTCATTTAAAACAATGGATAATGGTAGGGTATAGAACTGATATATGAGGTCCCTAACTGTCAAAAATAAGTCCACAAGTCGTATATACCCGTTTGCCCCCTTCAAAACGCCAAAGATCAATGATTTTCCGCATCAGACAGAAGGCTTACGGACCGTAAGCCGACCTTTACGGTCCGTAAGCATGTGCCAGCGATCAGAAAACGGGCTATTGCCTGTATTTCGCGATTATGACCGATTTAGCTGGTTTTTGTCATTATTTAAAGACCCCTAACTGTGCTAGAACGTTAGGGACAAGTGTTGGATGGTTGTGGTTGGTCCTAGAGTTAGTTGTCAACCAATCATGGTGAGTTCTTCACTATATAAAGCACAACATGTTGCAACATTCATTCTCACACTTGCAATTAATCATTGGAGCATTTCTGGAGCTAAGGAACTCTCCCATCTGATCATAATTCGTGCATTGGACTCTTGTAAGTCTGCTAGTCTTGTTTAGTTGTGTTTAGCTTAGTTAATTAGCTAAAAGTCAAACCGTCGTAATTACGGTTTGACTTCGAGATTAGTCACTAATGACTCAGTCTTATCTCGAATTAAAAGTAGTTATAGGATGGTATTTATGTGGGTAATAAAACCCCAAAAGGGTTTCCCCTGATCACCATCCTAACCAGGTCAAATGTCGGGTCAAACCTTTACTTAAAAAGTCAACATAATGCTTAAAATGTCATTTATGCATAATTAGCTATCTAGATCACATATAACCTGTTTGATTATTGTTATAACTTAGTAATAAGTTTAAGAACATGTCCAAACATGTTCAACCCGACCATTTCCTGTTTAGACCCGGTTCGGAACCGAAAGTCACATAGTTTGACTTTCACGTTGACTTTCAGTTCTGACCCGTTTGGGCATATTTTAGAAATGCCTCAGAGCTTTAATTGGATTAGGATACATGTTAGAACAACCCTCTGTGATCATACACCTTGGTTCACTAGTTATCCAATTAATATGCATATTTCCGTTAATTGCTCATACGTTGACCGTTATGCCCTTATTACCTTAAAACGTGATTTATGAAAATGTAAAAGTGTAGAAACCTTTGTTACTGATATATAGACTTGCATGCAAAGTTTGACATCAGTTTGACTTGTAGATTAAGAGTTATGCTCATTATCGCAAAACTAATGCTTTATGTTAACATAATGGCGTATTAGCGTATAGCCTATTTAAACATACTTTTTGGTATCAAATATTTTACCCACTAATGTAATATATTATTTTGGGAATTTTAAAGATTTTTAATTAATTTTAGGCTGAGCATAACTCATAGTCGTAGGCTTAATTCGGTAATTGTCGGTTTTGCCCTTACGGGCCATAAAATGAGTTTTACACATCTAAACGACTCCAAACCTTTTGCTACTGATTAGTTATGATAAATAAATTATTTTAAGCCTTCTGGAAATATAAAAATGTCAGATTTAAGTATCAAACCCGGTAATGGCCTTTAATCGCCTTAATTAGCGTTTTTAACGCATAATATGTTTTCAAATCATATTGGACATACCCGGGTTGATACCTACTGATATAAGAGGAAAATTATGATATTTTAACAGTAAGCAAAGGTTGATAAACTCAGACTTCAGTTTTGAGCTTTTCGGCTTATGTGAAATTACCAAAATACCCCTACGGGGCCTAGTTTGGTTAAAAATGATAAGTTTCACATATATGCCTTAGTCTACTGTTATAACCCATCAAAATGAGTATGTTTGCTGTTTACATCAGACCTGTAACTCATTTAAACAATTAAACTCTTTTACAAACTTTAAAATGACCAAACTACCCCTACGGGGCATAGTTTGTGTTTAAATTAGTTCGGGGCATAACGAAAGACATCCTACTGATGTTACAACATATTTGAAGCATATTAACTTAGGAAACCTGTATATGGCTCTTACGGATACCCGTTACGCATATTACGTGTTCGGCTCGGTTTATGTAACAAGTTTACATAAATTAGCCGAAACGGGTCAAACCTTAACGGTTTTATCTCAAAAATCCAGAATGTGAATAATAAACCCATATTAAACAAGTCTTCAAACTTGTCGGGTCTGAATCACATTCTATCCGGTCTTCGCTTAATCGTGCGTACGAACCGTATCTTGAAACTAGCCGGTCTAAGCTTAAGCTTAATAAAAGACCCGTTAGAATTCTAATAGGTTATATTAAACCTTCGTTCCAGATTAGGAGAAACAGTAAAAGCTACGTGCATTCTGCTTATTGTGATTTATACTTGCATCAGGTAAATACTTTTAACTTATTTTCCCTATACGGGCTTGGGTTACGGTACATAGCGTACCGCTTGATCGGGCATCAAATCTCCACGCTTAGTGGGTAGTTGAATAATTTGATCGGCTCGTTTTAAACAGATGTGTTTACTTTACAGCCTTTGGGGGGTTAATGACCATGTCCCGGATATCCCTGGCATCATCTTACGAGATGGCCACGACCTGAGCACGGGGTGTAGGCGTACTCCCGTGTATAACTCACTTAAAGTGGTGTGTCTATTGATCTTTAACCCGGATACGTTCCGGGCTACTGAACGCATAAGTAACATGTAATTCGTTCACAAGATTATAATATTAAATAATTCTCCCAAGTTAAATAAAATGATTTATGCCACGTGCATCCAAACAAATTTTCAATCATTTTCCAAAATGAGTCAGTTGAATGTATTTACCAGTGTAAACTGACGTATTTTCCCAAAAAGACTGAATGCAGGTACTAAACGTAATTGGCTGGATTGTCTCCTAAGCATCAATAAAAGTCTCGCAAGCTTAGGATGCCAGAAGTCTGTTGAACAACTAAATGTTATTTTGTTTCGATCCGTTCTGTGGATAAACACCGGATATTGTGACTTTGTTTACAATAAATAAATTCGGTTGTATCTTATTTTTAAATTGCTTCCGCTGTGCGTTATTATATTGTGTTGTTTGACTATTACGTTGCCAACCACGTCACGATACTCCCCCACCGGGCCCACCGGTGACACGTGGAAATTGGGGTGTGACAGGTTGGTATCAGAGCCAACTCTGAGTGAATTAAACACTAGCCTTCTGTGTTTAATCTCAGTTACACAATTGCACATATCTAAACCTTCGAGTCTAGACTTATAACATAGGACAAATTCCACCTTATTCGGTTTTTGTTTTGTCCTTTAAATTTTATATATTTGTTATTGTCATCTCATGCTTTATTGACAGGAATAACAAAGATGCCTCCGAGATTCTTCCGAACACGAGGACGTGGAAAGGGGCCAGTTACCGCCCCCAACGATCATGAAGCTGGATCTTCACGAAGACGAGCTCCATCAAACACCGAGAGTGACGACCCTTGGGAGAATCGAAGAAACCAGTTCGAGCCGGCCAGGCGGTCGGTTTCGCATAGTTCGACTCCGCCCGCTCTTAACCCTTACGAGCCGAACAATCCACAGCCCTCATACGTACCGCTGCAGAGATCACTATCTCATCATTCATATGGAGACCCTACACCTATCTTTCAGGGACAGTTTAACCCGGTAGGATTCATACCGGAACCCGTGGGTTTTAACCCACTGGGTCCCGAGGACCACTTTTCCGGGGATCACGCGGATGATATGGACGAGGATACGGACCCCGTCATGCCAGCGAGTGGTACTCCGAACCACCCCATCGAAATTTCCGATGGATCGTCCTTCCACGGATCACCCTACGGTGGTCCAGATAGTTTCCAAGCTCTCTTTGATCAACACCAGTGGTACTATACACCTTCGCACCACTCGTCATCTCATCAGCAGCACTCGTCGTCTCATGGGCAGCAGCAGCCGCAGCCGCATCATCAAGATTCATCCGAGGATCACCGATTTGTGGCAGTTACGCCACCACCTCCGCCACCACCAGTACAGCCGGCACCTCCTCAACCGCCAAGGCGTAGGAGAACCGGTGCCCGCATGTCGGTACGACCGGGGGGCTTCAATTTCAGTTCCCCGCGTCAGTCAAGTGCTAGCCACTACCCGCCGCACCAGGAGGACCCACAAATGGGTGGACCCTCCAACCCAGCGATGCTTCAGCCGCCGCCAATGGGTTTTGACAACCCGATACCAGCATATACGAGTGGCATGGGATACAACCCGTTTGAACCCCCAACGCATCACAACTATGGCTACGCGGAGGCTGATCCGTACATGATACCAGCGAACTATAACACCCAAGGACCCTATGGGGATCCATGGGAGGTGAGTTACCCGACGCAGGGATACCCAATACCTCCTAGACCCATTATCAGGTCGCAATCGCAGCCACCACGGTTTTCTCCCCCAGAAAGGGAGGAAATTCTTCATAGGTTGGAGCAGGTTGAACGGGAGGCTCACGAAGATCGTAGGGAAAGACAGACGTTCTTCCAAGGGTTGGTTAGTTTGATCAAGGGAAAGAACAAGAAGGATCGTTGAATCCTTCCACAGTTATTTTCTCCTGTATTTACTGTTGGGCCCCTGCGTGGGTGTATTTGGTATATTGCTTTGAGCCCCTGCGCGGGCATGCTTGTTTGATTAAACCCCTACGTGGGTGTATTTGTTAGTGTGAGTCCCTGCGTGGACATGTGTGATATTTAGCCCCTGTGTGGGCATGTGTGTTATTTAACCCCTGCGTGGGTAAGTTTGTAATTTGAAAGACCCGTTTAGGGCAAGTGTGAAATGGTTTGAATAAATTAATGGAATGTTGTTTTTATAAATTTCATGGTTGCCATTCTGTGCATAAATATTTACAAATGAAATAAATAAATTAAAATCATTCCTTTTAAATTAATCTGCCTATGTAATTATTTAATTAAGGATCTTAAAGTGTGAAACCTAGCCTCGTGTCAAATATAAGACCGGGCCAAAATGGTAAGACCTGTTTAAAAGATTCAAATCCCTGTTAACATCTTAAAACATGTTAACACTCCTGGCAGAAGTGATTCGTTAAAATCACAAGTCATTTTATATATATAAGGATTCTTTAGAAGATTCCAAACCCAGTTTAATGATCTCTAAATCCTGGGTCTACATCATCAATTAAGATGATCATATTTTACCATACTTGGTAATATGATGCCTACGGGCCCCGCTCACTTTTATTGAACCAAAAGACAGTGGTAGCTATGACTCCCTGTCTGATAAGGGTAATGAACTGGGTCCAAACCTTAAAAGTCTTGATTCTCTGAAATCATAGCTTATAATTTAAATTGTCCATGTGACCAAGCCTTATGTGCTAATATATATTGTTATTGTTTATAATTAGGATGAATTTTAATTAAAATCCTAAATAAATACGATTAACAAGTTAACCAAATATGGTCTCTGTTTACCATGGTTAACGAGTTACCCTAAGGGGTAATTCCATAATAAACTCCCAAATAAAATATTGTTCTTGTTTTCTGCAACAGTTCAATTCAAATGGCTGAATCTAATGAAGTAAATAGCCATCCAGTGGAACCAAATGTGAACGCCCAGATTACGTTAACGGGTGCCGAGTTACAAGCTATCATAGACGGCGCTGTTACTCAGGCTTTGGATAGACAGTATGAGGAATACAGTGGTACTCGAAGTAGGACCCACTCTACATCACGTTCAAAGCCCAGGACACATTCTGAGGCTCATAACAAGCCTCCTCCCAAAAAGAATGGACCCAAGAAAGATGGTGATGACCGTCAGTCCACCAACCGTCAAAGTGACCCATCTCAGCATATAGTACTGCATCAAGGACCCCGTAACAAGGGTTGCACTTATAAGTACTTCGTGTCTTGTAAACCCAGGGATTTTACTGGGGAAAAAGGGGCCGTCGACTGTATGACATGGCTGGATGAAATGGACACGGTGGTTGATATCAGCGGGTGCGCTGAAGGGGATATAGTTAAATTTGTCTCACAGTCCTTCAAAGGTGAGGCGTTAGCTTGGTGGAGATCTCTGATGGAGGCCTCCGGAAAGATCCCATTGTATAGTATGTCGTGGGATCAATTCATTGCCCTAATCAAGGAAAATTTTTGCCCTCAACATGAGGTGGAAAAGATAGAATCAGATTTTCTATCGTTGGTGATGAAGAACCTCGACTGTCAAGCTTATCTGACAAACTTCAATACGCTATCCCGGTTGGTACCTTATCTGGTAACCCCGGAGCCTAAAAGGATCGCTCGTTTTATTGGTGGTTTAGAACCCGAGATCAAGGCCAGTGTAAAAGCTTCTCGGCCAGTTACCTTCAGGTCTGTAACTGACCTTTCCTTATCCCTCACTCTGGATGCGGTCCGGCAGAGATCGCAGAGGAATAAGGCGGCCGAGAAGAGGAAGCATGAAGATGATGGTTCGCGAAGGTCGAATAAGAAACACCGTGGGAACGGTGATAACAAAAAGGGATCTGAGTCGAGGAAGGATGGACATAAGTCTGGTGAGAAGCCCACATGCAAAACTTGCAAGAAACAGCACTTTGGAAAGTGCAGACTCGAATCGAACTCGAATAATCAGTCAAAATCCTTTGCTTGTGGTATTTGCAAGTCCACGGATCACAAAACCCTGGATTGCAAGAAGATGAAAGACGCAACGTGCTACCGTTGCAATGAAAAAGGGCACATCAAGACCAACTGCCCGAAATACAATAAGAAGCCTGAGGAGGCTAAGAAGACTAATGCCAGAGTCTTCAGAATGGACGCGAAAGAAGCTGTGCAGGACGATAATGTCATAACAGGTACTTTCCTTGTAAATGATGTCTTTGCAAGAGTACTTTTTGATTCAGGCGCAGATAAGTCTTTCGTAGATCATAAGTTTTGTAAATTGTTGAATTTACCTGTCAAAACCTTAAACGCAAACTATGAGGTAGAGTTAGCAGATGGTACCATAGAAACCGTCTCTACTGTGTTAGAAGGATGTGTTATATCCATTAAGAACCATTCTTTTCCTCTGTCTCTACTTCCGTTTAAGTTAGCCGGTTTTGACATAGTTCTGGGTATGGACTGGTTATCTCATAACCAGGCCCAAATCGTCTGTAACATGAAGCAAGTAGTGATAAAGACTCCGTCTGGTGAGTCACTTACCATTCGGGGAGATACCCAGTATGGACTACCTGAGCACGTGACTATGCTCAAGGCTTCCAAGTGTTTGAAGAAGGGGTGTGTCATCTACATGGCACAGGTAATTATTGATGAGTCCAAACCGAAGTTAGAAGACATCCCTGTCATTTCTGAATACCCAGAAGTGTTTCCTGAAGATCTACCTGGTTTACCACCAGATAGACAAGTCGAGTTCAGGATCGATATCATCCCCGGAGCGGCACCAGTTGCTAGAGCACCATACAGATTGGCACCCACAGAAATGAAGGAGTTGCGGACGCAGCTAGACGAATTGCTGGCTAAGGGTTTCATTAGACCTAGTTCATCTCCTTGGGGAGCGCCAATCTTGTTTGTCAAGAAGAAGGATGGGTCGATGCGTCTGTGCATCGACTATCGCGAGCTTAATAAAGTCACGATCAAGAATAGGTATCCTCTGCCCAGAATCGACGATCTGTTCGATCAGCTGCAAGGGGCAAGTTACTTCTCAAAGATAGATCTGAGGTCAGGCTATCATCAGTTGAAGGTCAAAGATGAAGACGTTCACAAGACTGCATTTAGGACTCGATACGGTCACTACGAGTTCCTAGTGATGCCTTTTGGGCTCACTAATGCACCAGCCGCGTTCATGGATCTCATGAATCGCGTCTGCAAACCTTACTTGGATAAATTCGTCATCGTTTTCATCGACGACATCCTCATTTATTCTAAGAATCAAGCTGACCATGAGAAACACCTTCGTTGTATTCTCAAACTTCTTCACCAGGAGAAGCTCTATGCCAAATTCTCCAAGTGTGAATTTTGGCTACGAGAAGTCCAGTTCCTTGGACACGTGGTCAGTGAGCGTGGTATCCAAGTGGATCCCGCTAAGGTTGAAGCAGTAATGAACTGGCAAGAGCCAAAGACGCCAACAGAAATTCGTAGCTTCCTGGGATTAGCAGGATATTACAGGCGGTTCATTGAAAATTTTTCAAGGATTGCTGCACCCCTAACTTCCCTGACCAAGAAGAAAGTAAAGTTCGTTTGGGGCCCTAAGCAGCAAGAGTCCTTCGATGTTTTGAGACAAAAGTTGAGCAACGCTCCTGTGCTTACATTACCTGAAGGCGCTGAAGAATTTGTAGTTTATTGTGATGCATCACACACTGGCATGGGGTGTGTGCTTATGCAGAAAGGCAAGGTTATTGCCTATGCATCACGACAGTTAAAGGTGCACGAAAAGAATTACACCACCCATGACTTGGAATTGGGTGCCGTTGTGTTCGCACTAAAACTGTGGAGGCACTATCTTTATGGAATCAAGTTTGTGATCTATTCTGATCACAAGAGCCTCCAGTATCTGTTTAATCAGAAAGAATTAAACATGAGGCAACGCCGTTGGTTGGAAACCTTGAATGACTATGATTGTGAAATCAAGTATCATCCCGGCAAAGCGAATGTAGTCGCTGACGCCTTGAGCAGAAAGGAAAGGGTTAAACCCATTCGAATTAACGCCAAGCGTATGGAGATAAAGAACAGTTTGATAGAAAGGGTGTTAGCTGCACAGAAGGAAGCTGTGTTGGAAGCTAACTATCCTAATGAAAAGTTAGGAGTAACTGAGGAGCAGTTAACTCTTAGCAAGGACGGAATTCTGCGATTAAATGGACGAATATGGGTTCCAATTTTTGGAGGACTTCGTGATGTAATCCTCCAAGAAGCCCATAGTTCCAAATACTCCGTTCATCCTGGAGCTGATAAGATGTACCAGGATTTGAAGGCAAATTATTGGTGGATAGGCTTGAAAAAGTCTGTAGCCGCCCATGTAGCAAAATGCTTGACATGTGCGCAAGTCAAAGCCGAGCATCAGAAACCGTCAGGTTTGCTACAACAGCCTGAACTTCCAACGTGGAAGTGGGAAATGGTAACTATGGATTTTATTACCAAGTTACCCAAGACAAGGAAAGGCAATGATACGATATGGGTTATAGTTGACCGACTGACTAAGTCAGCTCATTTCTTACCCATCAAGGAGACTTATAGCTCCGATATGTTAGCCCAGTTATACGTTGATAAGATTGTAGCCTTACACGGCATACCTGTAGCTATTATCTCTGATAGAGATACTAGGTACACGTCACATTTTTGGAAGAGCTTCCAGCAATCTTTGGGCACACGTTTGAACTTTAGTACGGCTTACCATCCTCAGACAGACGGTCAGAGTGAGCGTACTATTCAAACGTTGGAAGACATGCTACGTGCATGTGCGATCGATTTGGGAGGTAGCTGGGATAAGAACCTACCATTGATCGAATTCTCCTACAACAATAGCTACCATACCAGCATAAAGGCTGCGCCTTTTGAGGCATTATACGGTAGAAAGTGTAGATCGCCAGTTTGTTGGGCGGAAGTTGGAGAAGTCCAGTTATCAGGACCAGAGATCGTGTTTGAAACAACGGACAAGATTGTCCAGATTCGTAACAATCTCCAAGCTGCCCGGAATAGGCAGAAGAGTTACGCTGATCCAAATCGTAAGGATTTTCATTTCGAAGTAGGTGAAAAAGTCCTACTTAAAGTGTCACCCTGGAAAGGAGTGATGCGATTTGGTAAGAAAGGCAAACTAAGCCCGAGATACATAGGACCTTTCGAGGTTATCGAACGTGTCGGGTCAGTTGCCTATAAGTTGAACTTACCGGAAGAGCTCAGTGGAATTCACAATGTGTTCCACATCTGCAATCTAAAGAAGTGTTCCGCTGACGAACCACATGTCATGCCACATACAGATGTGCAGATAGACAAGAGCTTGAAATTTGTTGAAAAACCTTTGTCAATTGAAGATCGACAGGTAAGGAAGCTTCGAAGAAAGCATATACCTTTTGTAAAGGTCAAATGGGATGCCCGTAGAGGTCCCCGAATTCACGTGGGAGGTTGAATCCACGATGAAAGAAAAGTACCCTTACTTGTTTCAGTAAATCTCGGGTCGAGATTTATTTTAAGGGGGTGAGGATGTAACACCTCAAAATTTCATGTTTAATAAGATGACGACACGTGTCATGTATGACAAAAACACGTTGTGAACCCGGATTAAATAAAGATGTTTTGGCAGGATTTAAAAGTGGCGTCATGTAAATTTATACCTCTGAACGACCTCAGTATAAATCCCAAGACCCAAGTTTTTATATAACAAACATCTATTAAGTCTAAATTCAGAAATGGGTTCACAATAATGGACTTGCAAAAAGCATGATATGATCTCACAAAGAATTTGAATGGTAAACCGATGTTTTCGGGTCTTGTATATGCATTCATTTAAAACAATGGATAATGGTAGGGTATAGAACTGATATATGAGGTCCCTAACTGTCAAAAATAAGTCCACAAGTCGTATATACCCGTTTGCCCCCTTCAAAACGCCAAAGATCAATGATTTTCCGCATCAGACAGAAGGCTTACGGACCGTAAGCCGACCTTTACGGTCCGTAAGCATGTGCCAGCGATCAGAAAACGGGCTGTTGCCTGTATTTCGCGATTATGACCGATTTAGCTGGTTTTTGTCATTATTTAAAGACCCCTAACTGTGCTAGAACGTTAGGGACAAGTCTTGGATGGTTGTGGTTGGTCCTAGAGTTAGTTGTCAACCAATCATGGTGAGTTCTTCACTATATAAAGCACAACATGTTGCAACATTCATTCTCACACTTGCAACTGATCATTGGAGCATTTCTGGAGCTAAGGAACTCTCCCATCTGATCATAATTCGTGCATTGGACTCTTGTAAGTCTGCTAGTCTTGTTTAGTTGTGTTTAGCTTAGTTAATTAGCTAAAAGTCAAACCGTCGTAATTACGGTTTGACTTCGAGATTAGTCACTAATGACTCAGTCTTATCTCGAATTAAAAGTAGTTATAGGATGGTATTTATGTGGGTAATAAAACCCCAAAAGGGTTTCCCCTGATCACCATCCTAACCAGGTCAAATGTCGGGTCAAACCTTTACTTAAAAAGTCAACATAATGCTTAAAATGTCATTTATGCATAATTAGCTATCTAGATCACATATAACCTGTTTGATTATTGTTATAACTTAGTAATAAGTTTAAGAACATGTCCAAACATGTTCAACCCGACCATTTCCTGTTTAGACCCGGTTCGGAACCGAAAGTCACATAGTTTGACTTTCACGTTGACTTTCAGTTCTGACCCGTTTGGGCATATTTTAGAAATGCCTCAGAGCTTTAATTGGATTAGGATACATGTTAGAACAACCCTCTGTGATCATACACCTTGGTTCACTAGTTATCCAATTAATATGCATATTTCCGTTAATTGCTCATACGTTGACCGTTATGCCCTTATTACCTTAAAACGTGATTTATGAAAATGTAAAAGTGTAGAAACCTTTGTTACTGATATATAGACTTGCATGAAAAGTTTGACATCAGTTTGACTTGTAGATTAAGAGTTATGCTCATTATCGCAAAACTAATGCTTTATGTTAACATAATGGCGTATTAGCGTATAGCCTATTTAAACATACTTTTTGGTATCAAATCTTTTACCCACTGATGTAATATATTATTTTGGGAATTTTAAAGATTTTTAATTAATTTTAGGCTGAGCATAACTCATAGTCGTAGGCTTAATTCGGTAATTGTCGGTTTTGCCCTTACGGGCCATAAAATGAGTTTTACACATCTAAACGACTCCAAACCTTTTGCTACTGATTAGTTATGATAAATAAATTATTTTAAGCCTTCTGGAAATATAAAAATGTCAGATTTAAGTATCAAACCTGGTAATGGCCTTTAATCGCCTTAATTAGCGTTTTTAACGCATAATATGTTTTCAAATCATATTGGACATACCCGGGTTGATACCTACTGATATAAGAGGAAAATTATGATATTTTAACAGTAATCAAAGGTTGATAAACTCAGACTTCAGTTTTGAGCTTTTCGGCTTATGTGAAATTACCAAAATACCCCTACGGGGCCTAGTTTGGTTAAAAATGATAAGTTTCACATATATGCCTTAGTCTACTATTATAACCCATCAAAATGAGTATGTTTGCTGTTTACATCAGACCTGTAACTCATTTAAACAATTAAACTCTTTTACAAACTTTAAAATGACCAAACTACCCCTACGGGGCATAGTTTGTGTTTAAATTAGTTCGGGGTATAACGAAAGACATCCTACTGATGTTACAACATATTTGAAGCATATTAACTTAGGAAACCTGTATATGGCTCTTACGGATACCCGTTACGCATATTACGTGTTCGGCTCGGTTTATGTAACAAGTTTACATAAATTAGCCGAAACGGGTCAAACCTTAACGGTTTTATCTCAAAAATCCAGAATGTGAATAATAAACCCATATTAAACAAGTCTTCAAACTTGTCGGGTCTGAATCACATTCTATCCGGTCTTCGCTTAATCGTGCGTACGAACCGTATCTTGAAACTAGCCGGTCTAAGCTTAAGCTTAATAAAAGACCCGTTAGAATTCTAATAGGTTATATTAAACCTTCGTTCCAGATTAGGAGAAACAGTAAAAGCTACGTGCATTCTGCTTATTGTGATTTATACTTGCATCAGGTAAATACTTTTAACTTATTTTCCCTATACGGGCTTGGGTTACGGTACATAGCGTACCGCTTGATCGGGCATCAAATCTCCACGCTTAGTGGGTAGTTGAATAATTTGATCGGCTCGTTTTAAACAGATGTGTTTATTTTACAGCCTTTGGGGGGTTAATGACCATGTCCCGGATATCCCTGGCATCATCTTACGAGATGGCCACGACCTGAGCACGGGGTGTAGGCGTACTCCCGTGTATAACTCACTTAAAGTGGTGTGTCTATTGATCTTTAACCCGGATACGTTCCGGGCTACTGAACGCATAAGTAACATGTAATTCGTTCACAAGATTATAATATTAAATAATTCTCCCAAGTTAAATAAAATGATTTATGCCACGTGCATCCAAACAAATTTTCAATCATTTTCCAAAATGAGTCAGTTGAATGTATTTACCAGTGTAAACTGACGTATTTTCCCAAAAAGACTGAATGCAGGTACTAAACGTAATTGGCTGGATTGTCTCCTAAGCATCAATAAAAGTCTCGCAAGCTTAGGATGCCAGAAGTCTGTTGAACAACTAAATGTTATTTTGTTTCGATCCGTTCTGTGGATAAACACCGGATATTGTGACTTTGTTTACAATAAATAAATTCGGTTGTATCTTATTTTTAAATTGCTTCCGCTGTGCGTTATTATATTGTGTTGTTTGACTATTACGTTGCCAACCACGTCACGATACTCCCCCACCGGGCCCACCGGTGACACGTGGAAATCGGGGTGTGACAATTTTAAGGAGACAAGTTATGATAGAACAGTGCAAGATGGAGCAGTGTCTTGTACAAGAGGTGTAAATTGAAGTTATATGAACTTTTCACTCCCCACCTCTTGCAACTGTTACAAGTTATTATTAAGACACTTAATGCTCCCACTGATCTTTAATATCTCTAGAATGCTACAAGAGAAGTTTCAATGAGCTACGTGACGTGGGAACCTATCACATATACGTTAGACTTGATTTGATTTCTTTAATGTCCAGATATCATAAGAAACTTTAGGGACATATTTAATAGAAATCTTATTAAGTACATACATGAATAGATTTCTTCTAAGAACGTGAGCCATATGCGACAAAATTTAGATACAAGTTGATAGTCTTTTAAATGATAAATGAATTATGTCTGAATATTCCATTTGGAATAAGTTCCACGAATGTCAATGAATGACTTATGATGGACCCATACTTATTCCTTAAGCCAAGTCATATTTTAGGGCTTTAACGTCATGATTTGAAATCACTTAGAATGAGATTAGTTGAATAATCATCCTCATTAACCATGTCATGATTTCTCATGAATTTCGATTATAATGGATGAAATTTATAAGTCTCATTTTCCTTTTGTCAAATTCTCATTTGCATGATGACAAAAGTTGTGAAAGTGTAAGGTATCATCTAGTTTTATCTTAGTAATGTTTCAATCCAGATATTTAGAACAAATAAGATGAGAGTTTAAGGTAAGTGTGACTTTATGTTGACTATGCAAACCTCACAGTGTTCATAACTTCGCTTAATTATGATACTATATTCTGATTAATCTTCAGAATATATAAGGTATCGAAAAACGTTGTTAGAAGACTGCTTATTATGGTTCTTATAGCCTTAACATTTAATTTTGTCAATAACTCTCGTGTTAGTTATTTGTCGAGTTCTGGTAAGGAAACGTATGGAACTAGAGTCAACTAATCATGTGTTAATTGGAATATTGAAAAATTATCAGACTTAAATATCATTAGTAAGTGACTATCTAATTAACTTATCCAACTGTTCTTCTAAATAATGGATAGTCTCGTTGCTTATGCCTAATCTAATGGCATAATTATGCAGTGAGATTTTCCCTTGAAAAACCTTAAAGTTGGAATTAGCACTTGTAATTTGTCTATGGACCTTAGAACAATCCTCTTTTAAACTATTAGTGGTTGTAAGGTGAATAACATCTTATTTTCCAGTTTCAAACATTTATTTCTTTGTACATATTTTGCTTATCAACACACTCATTATACTTTGGTACTTTTGAGTGTTATAGTTGATTTATAATGCATCAAATTGTACAAGTGAAAATCTTAGTATGTAATGTACTGAAAAAATGTACTTATTTCCATGCGTAAGTCCTTAACTTTATGGGTCATGGTATTGTACATTATTATGTATTCACATATACCACTTAGCTTTATAATTTATAATTTTAAATGAAGGCATGCATCTTAGGAGTTCTAGTGATTATTCCGCAAATAATAGGTTTGTCTTAGGAAAGACTTAATTTGGAATGACCTTTTAGTGATAGCATTATGTTAGAGAGATCTTGATTATCATAAGAGACATCATGTTCGATTTATCCTAATCATCATGCTCTACTTTTCTTCTGTAATGCTTTATCAGAAGAGAGCAATAGGATTATCGTGTCTTAAGAGATAATCAAGGATTTCATTTAAGAGCTAATCTTATAGAAACTTTAAGCAAAACATATTAGATTTAGGAATTAGAGTGGATGAGATATAGACTTATAGAAGAAAATTATAGTGAGTAAAATTATGGGTACTAAGAATAAGGCAGACGAAATGATCATAAAAAAAAATATGAAGGATCACTAATATAAGGATCATTATTTGAAGAGGTTGTGATATGTCTATTACTAACATCAAAATAATAGACTTATTTAAAATTCTACTTAAACGAAGACAAATCAGCTTTGGCCAGAAGTGTAATCATTTAAGCATGTGTGCAAAGTGGTTGTAACAAATCAGCTTTGGCCAGAAATTGAAACAATCACTTTAGTTATGCACTTGTTAAGTATGTCATCTATGAAAGAATTAAATCAGCTTTGGCCAGATATTAAGACATTCATGTTTAGGATGCACACTTAACATAGCTTTTGTAATACTTGAACGATAAGTAGATGTATCAAGTCAGCTTTGGCCAGAAATGATATATAAAAAGCTCATTCAAGTTAAGCCATTTTGGTTTTGTGAAACATTATTTGATCCTTATTGATTAACTAAGTATTTACAAAACCAATCATTTAATAGCAAACCACTTGTTAGCGCGGATCGAACTTAAAATAGCTTAAAATAATGAGGTTTCGAGTCACAACCTCGTTGTCTCGAGTTATGACCTTATGGTCTCGAGTCGAGACCTTTGTCTCGAGTTATGATCTTATGGTCTCGAGTAGAGACCTTTGTCTCGAGTTATGATCTTATGGTCTCGAGTCGAGACCTCTGTCTCGAGTTGTAATCTTTTGAGCCCTTATGATTTCGAGTCGAGACCTTATGGTCTCGAGTCGACATCTGTTGGTCTCGAGTTGTGAAGGTTTAAGGACCTGATGATTTCGAGTCGAGACCTTATGGTCTCGAGTCGAGACTGATGGTCTCGAGTCGTAATCTGATGGTCTCGAGCCCACTGTTGATAGCTGTTTATTGTGATAACATAACTGAAAATTCGAATTCTAAGGGATTATGAGATATGATTTCCTGTTTTAAGATGATCTAATTTTATCAAAATATTTCGAAAATTATAACTGTATATCTTTTAACAGTTTTCGAATAAACTTAAAAGATAAAATTGGATCAAACATGGAAAAAAACACTCATCAATCCTAATAACATTCCAAAACATAAGGGAATTTTTGAATTTTCCTAAGAACACATGATGAACCCTAAAAAATAAAATAATGATTCTGGAACCCGAAACCTGAAAATTAATGTTTTTATACAGATTTCGGAACATTAAGGTTATACTATTTGAGTTAGAGACAATTATAAAACATCCTTTTTCCCAAAAACAGTGTTTCGAGATGCTTGGTCTCGAACATGCTTTTAAATTTTATTAAGTTTTCAAAACTTCTGTTTTCCATATTTCAATCCCAGAATAATGGATACGAAAACAGAACTGACTAATCAACATATGCTCTGATACCACATGTTGATTCAGTTCTGTTTAAACATAAAGGAAAACATGAAAACATACCTATTACAGCAGACAATGCAGTGGAGAATCCAGTCGGAGAAGATGACATCGAGTTCGACATATTTGTCAGTGTGATCTGGTTCCTCCTTAGGGTACTGACTGATGATGGGGACTTAGAAAACCGAAAAGGGGTATCGGCTTAGGAGAGGAGGTCGATGATGATGTTATGACTAATGGGGTGTGTCTAATTGTGTAACTGAGTAAAAAACCCCTTAACCTCCACATAATTCTCCTTATATAAGCACCCAGGAGGAAACCTAATTAGTTAATAAGGGTAATATGGTCTATCAACAATTACCAACTAATTATTTAATAGGTTATTATATATTTTGATCTATATTATGTAAATGATTATAATGGCTATAGATTAAATATTAATACATAATATATTTAATCTTACAAACTCTTCAAAAGTTAACTACCCTTAATTATATGATATGTGCATATAAGCTAAATCGACTTCATAATTAAAATTTGTATTACCCCACATCACACGTAATTAGTCGAACTAGGAAATTACGCGTTTGATTCATAATTTCAACATATGAACATCGTGGGCATAATTTATAACATCAACAATCAAGTTTCGTATCACTGAAAATAGGCTGTTTTTGGTGACCTGTTTAACCTGTTTACAAGTCTTCAAAATTATGATTTTTTTATGTGGCGTACCTCTCGGAGGGTTAGACCTTGTGTTAAAATTTCAAGATCTAACTCTTTACCAAAAACTCGTAAAAATTCATTTACTAAGCTGCAATCAGATTCGTCACTTCTGACTGCAGCTTACGGAAAAATTCATTTAAAATTCCTCGTTTATCCGATTGACGAAATTCCAATTGGCGATTTTTGTAATCACTTAAAACTTTCTACAGTAAGAATTTGAGATCATAACTCAATTCCTAAATTGAGTTATGACATTCGTAATGGGCTGCAAATTCTGCCAGAAAACGCAGCTTGATCCTTTGATACGGAAAAATTCATAAAACGCTCAATTTTCGTCGAAAAAATGCGATTCCAGTGGGGTTTTAAAGATATTTCCTGGAATTATATTTTAGACTCAAGAAACACATGTTTTTATCACGTTTTGTCCAGGTTACAGCTAATACAAGTTGGCTGTAAATTCTGATCAAGAGCCGTTTGAATTCAGCTTTCAATTTAAGCATGTTCTTGACATCATAACATCAATTTTCTCGCAATTTAACATACTAAATCATGTGTTCATCACAATGATATAAAAACCCACTTACACATATATAGGTGGTTATCAAATTCCTATTTTTCAATCTTAATTCATAAATTTTTCGACTAGGGTTTGTTCCTAGACATGGATTCATCCTAATTTCACCTAAACATCAATCATGCAAGCTCGAATTTAGATTTCATAAGTTCATCAAGAATTCAAGATGGAACCAAATAATGAAATTTATCATACCTTGTGATCCCTTCACTTGGGTGATCACTAATTTGGACTTGGTGTTCGATTTAGGTTCGATTTGCCCCTTCAATTTGGCTGATTTGTATGGGTTAGGGTTCAATGGAAGAACCCCCTTCTTGCTCTGTTGAAAACCACGACCAGAACACACACTAATGTGTGTGTTTTGGTGTTTTATTCTTTTAATTAAAAACATTTTCCTTTTTGCCTCATTTAGTCCCTCTAGTTCCATAGTTTGTAAAAGGATTATCTATTTCTTGTTTCTTTTATTGTTTTAACAACACTTAACCAACTAGGTTGATATATCTAGTTACTTAATGGGTTCGGGAAAGTCATAACCCGTTTTATTTTTTTAAGTCCCGTTAACTCAGGCCTTTTATATACTTTGTTTTTCTCAAAGTATTTAACCTCCTTTTAATTAATACTAGGTTTATTTATTTAAATTTTATTATTTACCGGATAAATTTTCACCACTAGCGGTCTTTTACCCGTCGTTAATATTAACGTGGTTTGATTACCAAACCCATTTTTGGGGTGTTACAAGTCTACCCCCCTTAAAGAGGTTTCGTCCCCGAAACCTTATTTACGTAGTTCATTAATTTAGACTAAACGAACTTAGTTTCGTTTTTAAAGGTTTCATACTTTTTGGTCAATATTTATCATTCGTATTGGCATGTGTGTCTTTCACGTGTAAGTCCTTACGAACCGTAACTTTCATCTTATATTTCCTACCTTTGTCACCTGTTTGACCGAGTTGTCACTTGACCACTCAGTCACGTCAGTCTGTTAACATGTTTATTCTGCGCTTGTCACAAGTGCTTTGTATTTGTCATGACATTATCTTGACTTTGAATGGTTTTACCGGCTAGACTAATTAATCGCCGTCACTTCATACCCTGTCACCCGGGTATACTATTTTGCCATCTCCGGCCTTATGTGTGTTTAAGACTTTCTAAACCACCTCATACTACTTATGTTTGTTTAAACGTTGCTTTTGACTAAAACTAAATTTTAGTTTACGTTTTCCCTTTGTCTTACGTCTTTCTCTCATATCTAGGGATGTTACTTCTGACTTTCCGAGGATTTGTTCCTTTCCATTATTTCTTAATGCGGGGAATTATAACTAATTCCGACGCTTAACCCAAATAACCCGTAGGTTCTTTCTCTTAGTCTCGTAGACTATCTCTTTAGATTTTCCAGCTTTTTAAGGTGAGACCAAACAATTTGTTTCTTTCTATTTATGACCCAAAGGTCTTCTTGGTCCCATAGACCTTAACGCTACTTTTAATCCCGTAGGTTAGGATGATCCCGTAGATCATCTTTTATTCGTGTCTTTATTCAAATGTACATATGTGCACATATATGGTGTCAAGGCACCCCTTTATATATTCAAAATTATTGACCGTAGTCTAAGGCTACATTCGTTTACTTTCAGACAAATCTTCCGACTTTATGACTCCTTACGTTATTTACCCGTCGGTTTGTTCTTACACTTACCGTTTCTCGGTTTACGCCTCTATTTCTTTACAGCCTGTTACCCGGGTTCTTTCATCTAAATTTTTTTTAACGTTCCCGTTGTTTGGTTTGCGTTTTTCTTCTTCTTTTTTTTATATTTATATTTTCTCATAACCTTTTATATAGATTTGTTAATATTTCGAGCTTTTATTTATTCAGTTCGCGCTTGCTTACATTATCAAACGTTATTCTTTATTTAACTCGTTTGACTTGTTTGTGTGAAATTTCATCACTTGTGAACGTCAAACTTCATTTATATTCAACCCATTCATCCTATAGTTATCAAGTTTACGAAATTTTGTCATTCTTTAGTCATAATTCACAATCCGAGTCTTTTGACTTTCTATTCCGCGTTCCCGTCTCTTGGTTTACGCATACACTCAAAATCCAACCCATCTATCGGGTATTTTACCGAAGTCATTATTGAAGCAACCGTTCCGGTATGTATTAAGACTGCGTTTTAATTTATTTGGTCGTCTTAGCGAAATCCATCGCTTTTATTCAATCAAGTCCTTTATTCTTTATTTAATTCGTTTCACTTGTCCGTGTGAATTTCATCACTTGTGATAGTCAAACTTTTATCTCTATGCCTTAGCATTCCTATTAGTTGGTCTGTATTTTCATTTACTTTGTTCCTCGTCCCTTCTCTCGGGTTCGTTATTCTAACGTAATACGCTTCCGTCATCCGACTTGCATTTACGTTTATCATCAAACATTTTGCTTATTTGATTCATTTGGGTATCTTTTTAATTTATCACATTCACCCCGTCCTTACTACATCGAATGTAAGTATGTCCATCATAAAAGTTCATGGTACCACGTGTTCACTACTTACTTGGCCAGAGTAAGCGTTAACACTTGATATACATGCCCTTTTATAATTTTCACATTACATCCCATGTAAGTAACGCCTCTATTTAGTTTTCTTGGAAATAATATCCTAGATAGGTATTCTATTCAGGCTTTTTCCAAGTTTTTTAATTACATATGCAACGATCAGTCTCTACGTATTTGTTGTATATACTACTATTCGTGCAATAAATTTAAAATGTGCACCTATAAATACTTGCCCTATCGGGCTTTCCATGTCATTAACCTTGTTCGCGATCGTCACACGATTTAGGTCCTTGATGAGTATGCTCTGCTTGTCATACCTCGGACCGTTCCACCGTCATATCCATAATTCGTTCAACTCTCGTCATCTTCAGATGCGAGTATCCTTCAACTAAACATTTACAAAAGTTAGTAATTTCAACATTAATAAATGCACGTATTGTAATACAAGGCTTTTTACTGCACGTGATTACGTTAACTATACTAATCATTTTCGTTGGTGTAACGTGTATTACACGATACCCTATGTGTTGTTCACAACACTTTAATCCTACTAAACTATTAACATACATGTACTTACCGGATTTGCGATCAAGCCTCGAACCGAACACACTTTATTCTTTAACCATGAGCTCTGATTACCAACTTGTAATACCCTTGTTATTATTTTAAAGTTTTTCGTATATATAACGAAAATAAACATGTAATTACGATTTAGGATCTGTAGAAAATACGAGTAAGTTTACAACATAAAAAAATAAGTTTGTCGTTTAAAATGACAACGAAACACCGTGCGAAAGCTTGTATCTTGATTGTGTTCGGCCCTTCAACGAGCTTGATCTTCATCCGTAAGCTTACTAAAGTTTACCTGTAATCAAAACCAACACCAATGTTAGTTTTGATACTAATATATCTAGTTTTATCAAGTCCCTTTATCAAACAAATGAAAATAAAATAAATTTTTCCAAATCGTGCCTCCCGCGACACGCGGGAGGAGTCCTTTGTTCTGTCGCGTGTCACGACAATCGTCGCGTGTCGCGCCCCAATTACTGGATCCCGTCGCGTGGCGCAGGGGAAACTAATTTCCAGCAGGTCTGTTTCTGGATCTGCATTTTCTGCCCAGCTGAAGTTTTTAACAAAAACTAAACTTTCAAAGGCCATAACTTATGATCTAGAAGTCCGTTTTACGTGATTCTTTTTCCTACGCGTTCGAAATTTAATTTTCCATCTTATGGAGTTAAAACCTGATATTCAACTACTTCAAAAATTCAGATTTCAAGCTCTCGGCTTGAAATTCCTTTTTAACACTTTTGACCCGTTTCATGATTCATTAAACCACTTTTGTTTAAATCATTGCAAATTTTTGAGATATTCATTATCTCAAAACCATTAACTCGTGAGTTCAAGACTTTCTTACATTATGCAATTAAAGGTTGAGTTAAGCGCAAAACTTCATTTTGACCCGTTGGAGGGATTTACCATTAACTTTAAATTTCACTCATCATTTTACTACATTAAGGTATCTACCTATTCTTCGTAATCTTAATGCGAATTCCTAAACAACCCATATGGGTCGTTTTCCCAATTCACCCACTAAGGGCTTTTTGGTTAATTTTAGTCCTTCATTTTACGACGAAGGACTTTCGCTAATATTTGACCAAAAATATCGCTTTTAACAATAATTCTAAATATGCGTACCTGGCTCGAGTCATAGGATTGACCCGTTTAAATATCTCTCACTATTAATTTCTAATTAATACCAACGCGAACCGTATGATATTTCCTGTAATCACAAAACTCAACAAGCGATCATCAATTAATATTGTCAAATGATCTTGCCAATGTCATTTGACCCGTTTAGTCCGAACGACCATTTTTCATTATGAGATGATATCTAGTTACCATCTCGCCCTTTTACCCAATCCGGTTTACACCATAACGTAATGTTTCAAAATTTCTTATTAGTTCATCGTCACATGACTAATTTACCAATTTACCCTTTTTTTGCCATTGTTTATGATTTCTCACCATTGCACTAGTTCCGACTCATATTATTTGCGTCGGAACATTATAACTCTATTACTAACTTTTCCTTATTCATTTTCAATACACACAACTGATGTATACTAAAAAAAAGGTGTAAGCTTTTACTTACCTCGCATCCAAATTACGTTTTCCTTTTCGTACTTGCTCCGTTTGACCCGCTTCATTCCCAAGCCTCCATCTAGCTTGTCAAGAGTCAAACTATCATCCTAATTCACAAGGTGGTTAGATTAGTCATTATAACCATGACTATTCCACCTTACGTATTTTCTATGTCAAAACTACTATTCGACTCCGTCCATGGTTAGTTTAACTCTTCAAAAGTTAACTACCCTTAATTATATGATATGTGCATATAAGCTAAATCGACTTCATAATTAAAATTTGTATTACCCCACATCACACGTAATTAGTTGAACTAGGAAATTACGCGTTTGATTCATAATTTCAACATATGAACATTGTGGGCATAATTTATAACATCAACAAGCAAGTTTCGTATCACTGAAAATAGGCTGTTTTTGGTGACCTGTTTAACCTGTTTACAAGTCTTCAAAAATTATGATTTTTTTATGTGGCGTACCTCTCGGAGGGTTAGACCTTGTGTTAAAATTTCAAGATCTAACTCTTTACCAAAAACTCGTAAAAATTCATTTACTAAGCTGCAATCAGATTCGTCACTTCTGACTGCAGCTTACGGAAAAATTCATTTAAAATTCCTCGTTTATCCGATTGACGAAATTCCAATTGGAGATTTTTGTAATCACTTAAAAATTTCTACAGTAAGAATTTGAGATCATAACTCAATTCCTAAATTGAGTTATGACATTCGTAATGGGCTGCAAATTCTGCAAGAAAACGCAGCTTGAACCTTTGATACGGAAAAATTCATAAAACGCTCAATTTTCGTCGAAAAAATGCGATTCCAGTGGGGTTTTAAAGATATTTCCTGGAATTACATTTTAGACTCAAGAAACACATGTTTTTATCATGTTTTGTCCAGGTTACAGCTAATACAAGTCGGCTGTAAATTCTGATCAAGAGCCGTTTGAATTCAGCTTTCAATTTAAGCATGTTCTTGACATCATAACATCAATTTTCTGGCAATTTAACATACTAAATCATGTGTTCATCACAATGATATAAAAACCCACTTACACATATATAGGTGGTTATCAAATTCCTATTTTTCAATCTTAATTCATAAATTTTTCGACTAGGGTTTGTTCCTAGACATGGATTCATCCTAGTTTCACCTAAACATCAATCATGCAAGCTCGAATTTAGATTTCATAAGTTCATCAAGAATTCAAGATGGAACCAAATAATGAAATTTAACATACCTTGTGATCCCTTCACTTGGGTGATCACTAATTTGGACTTGGTTTTCGATTTAGGTTCCATTTTCCCCTTCAATTTGGCTGATTTGTATGGGTTAGGGTTCAATGGAAGAACCCCCTTCTTGCTCTGTTGAAAACCACGACCAGAACACACACTAATGTGTGTGTTTTGGTGTTTTATTCTTTTAATTAAAAACATTTTCCTTTTTGCCTCATTTAGTCCCTCTAGTTCCATAGTTTGTAAAAGGATCTATTTCTTGTTTCTTTTATTGTTTTAACAACACTTAACCAACTAGGTTGATATATCTAGTTACTTAATGGGTTCGGGGAAGTCATAACCCGTTTTATTTTTTTAAGTCCCGTTAACTCAGGCCTTTTATATACTTTGTTTTTCTCAAAGTATTTAACCTCCTTTTAATTAATACTAGGTTTGTTTATTTAAATTTTATTATTTACCGGATAAATTTTCATCACTAGCGGTCTTTTACCCGTCACTAATATTAACGTGCTTTGATTTCCAAACCCGTTTTTGGGGTGTTACATTATTAATGTTACAAAATCTTATATTAGTTCTATGGTGGAGGCTGGTTCATGGATGGTAATAAGCATATCCCACTTCTTTATAATCAGTTGATTTAAAAATTAGTAAGTTAATCGATGTTGTATTGGGACAGTCTTATGTAATCGTGTAGGTTGTAATATAATTAGGAATTTAATAAAAATTGTTTGTAACAGTTGACAGGTGTCACCGATGAGGACAAAGAAGTTCTGGTTTTACTAATACAGGCTGCAAGAATAAAGGATGATATCTTTTACGAATAGGTTTATTAAATTAATCTCAACTAATTTTTTGATTAATATTGTTTATTTAGCAAAGAGCTCTGCAACATATATTTCTAAATTCATGTAATATTTTCTTACATCTGTACTCAACTTTAGTTTTTTATTACATGTGTTGAGGGTGATGAAGAACTTACGGGTGTGTGCCGATTGCCATAATGTTATTAACTTTATATCGCGAATCACTTGTTGAGAAATCGTTGTTAGAGATGTTAAAAGATTTCATCATTTTAAGGATGGTGTTTGTAGTTGTGGGGATTTTTGGTAACAATTCATCAAATTGCTCAACAACAGTTAATTTTTTACATTATACAATGCATATTTAATAATAATAAAAAAGACAAGAAAATAGGGTAATAAAAACACAATAGAGTATAAAAAATCTAAAAATAGTATACTAAAAAACTTGGAAATCTATATCTAAAAATTACAATATCTATATACCTATCTATACTTTCTATTAAAATGTAGTATGCATGGTTTTCTAAGAAACGACCCGTGTTTGCACACGGGTCTTACCGCTAGTTATATATAATAAATGAAAGTAGGTTTGGGCCACGTGTCACTTGATTAGGGCATCCTCAATTCCATTTTCCCGCCCAACAGTACCAAACTTCCATCCCCTTTATACTCTCTCTTAGAAACCCTAAATCTTCTCCTGTACTCCTTCTCTTCTCCCTTGTCTTTTTGTGTACACTTCTTTTTTCAAAACAAATGGTGAGCTCCATTTTCATTTAAGGATTTCTCTTCAAAGGTTTTATCATAAAAAATCAAATTTCGTGATCTAGGGTTTTCTCTGCAAACAAATGGTGAGCTCCATTTTTATTTGTGTTCTTCACAACTTATCATATCTGTTAATTTGTACATTCATATGCTTCTTTCTAAACCCCAATACACTCCATCTGATCTTATCCCCTCTACGCCATGGTTTCAGCCGTCACTGATGATACTCCAGGTTCTTCCCTTCTCTGGTTCCAGAGATGACGACGGTGGTGTCACGGAAGAGGTTTAGGTAATCCATTGTCTTCAAACTCTCTAATGCTAAGGTACAATTTTTAGAAATACAGGGCTTGAGCTATTGCGTTTATTCTTAGTTTACAAATTGAAACCCTAGATATGTTGTGCGGGTTTAATTTCTTTTGAGGAATTCGGATTTTGTGTTTTTGTTTACACAAAAAGGTTTTTGATTTTGTAAATTGAAGAACTTCGATTATAGGGTTTCGTTTATTTGAACTTTAGGGTTTGGCGTTTGTGATGAATCAGCAAATCAGTTGCAAATTGGAACTTACAGGAATCAGGGTGTTAAAACCAGTTGTAGCACTTTATGTATATTTTAGCAGCACTTGAACCTGTTTTTCACTTATATTCATCTGTAGCACATTTTGTATATTTATTTTTGTATCATTGAAGTAAAAGCATCTTCATTTGTTTGTTACTTACAAAATACCCAACGTAGCAGTGAGGATCTTAACAACCAGCGGAACATATTCTGGGACATTTTTGGATTCTTGAGGTATTTTTTAGCAATGATATCTTAAAAACATTGTATTCGTTTAAAAAGGTTTCATTAATGGTTTCTATATTTCTTTTTGTAACAAATAGGACGAATATAGTCCAGAAACCTCTGTGAAGATCGGTGGAGAGTCATTTACCACCACAACATGGTGGCAGCTGGTACAGATTTGTAAAATGTTGATTATTGTTAGGTGTTTTACTAAAGATGGCACTATGGGCGGGTTGAGTCAAGTCAAAATAGGTCAGGTTGGCTCACAGACACTAATCATTATATTGTCCTAAACAGTATTGTTACAACAATAATCTTTTTTTTTGGATAAAATGCTTTGGGAGGCTATATTCATTTTAACTAGAGTTTGGGTGACCTTCTGATGCGTGTGAAGTGTTATATATATTAGGTGTATATTTTAAGCCCCTTTTTAACACTTATTTTAGCCAAGTTTTAAATTTATAAAACACGATATTTCACTAACACTAAACACACATATGGGCAAGTGCACCCATCGTTGAGTGTAGTATAGCGTTGGTAAGATACCGAGGTCGTCCAAGGACACAAGAGCTTTTAGTACCGGTTTATCCTCAACGTCTAATCAAATAAAAAGTTTAGAAAAATATTTTAAACTAAGAAAAATAAAAACTAACTAAAATGCTGAAAATAAAAATAAAAGAAAAAAACAGATAGACAAGATGAATCACTTGGTTCCGACTCGTATCTAGTATAACCTTTGATTATTTCCGCACTTTTGCACATAATTAAGAGATTATCTTAGTTATTGTAGTAGGCCCCTCTTTTGAAGGTGACGTTACCCTCACCCCAGTAGTTTGAGTCAGCAGGGATACAATCCTAAAAGGGTGGATTATTGGAAGATAATGAATTAAGTTATTAATGCAGTATTGTGGTAGGCCCCGCTTTTGGCGGTGACGTTACCCTCGGCTAAGTAGTCTGAGTCAGCAGGGATACAGTCCTAAATAGCCGGGTTATAGTATTAATAGTAGTTAACTTATGAGGGGATCAAAGAGTTTGGACCCCCGCCATCCAATACCGTGAAGTATTGAAGGAGGTCCTACTAAATTTGACCCAGGTCCATTGCAGGACCTCTAAACGCTGAACAATGGCAAGACCTTTACCAAACCGTTCCCTTAACCCCCGACCAGGTAGCCAACATATCTCCATATAGACCGTGGAGATATGAATGGTGAAAATCCTTTATTTTATATAGACAGTAAAATAATGCCAAGACACCACGGACAAACGATAAGGAAAGATCACCTTCAACATAAGTAACTAGTTATTAAAGTCATTAATACAAAACCAAATAAAAAGTGCAAAAGATTAGAAATAAAAAGTATTATACTAGACACTTTGTCTTCACCAAGTGATGTAAGAGACTTAGGCAAACATGGCCTTGATTGTCAAGAACTCTTACGATCAATCTTGGATCCCGAGACGACTCACACACTCTACGATGGACAATGGATGATGGTGGTGGATGATGGTGTTGTGATGGTGGTGGGTGGTGGATGAAGTGTGAGAGAGGTGGTGTGCCAAGGGATGGTTTGAGCTTGAGCCAAGCACTCCTATTTATAGCCTGTACAGAAGCCTGGACACGGCCCCGTGTCCGCTGGACACGGCCCCGTGTCCACCCTTTTCTCTTTCTTCATTAATGCAGTTTGTCTTTATTAGCTCCACACGCCCCCGTGTCCGCTGGGCACGCCCCCGTGTCCGTCTGACACTCTCTCTCTTCATTAATTGTAATTCGCAATTACAATTAATGCGCCTGCTGTACTTTCGCCACGCCCCCGTGTCCGCTGGGCACGGCCCCGTGGTGGGCAATAGAAGCTTCTATATGTTTGTCTTTTGTGCCAGGGCTGACCATCCTGGACACGGCCCCGTGCTCGCTGAGCACGGCCCCGTGTTGAGCTGGACACGCCCCGTGTCGAGCTGGGCACGCCCCGTGTCGAGCTGGGCACAGCCCCATGCTCAGCTGGGCACAGCCCCATGCTCAGCTTTCTTCTTGTTTTTGCTTTGGGAGATGCTGTTGAGGTGTCGGGCATGCCACGTTTCTTCCTTTTCTTTGTATTTATGTTGGTTTTGGCTGTATATTTGTTCCTTTTGTTCAATTAAGCTCATTTGGTCCTGAAAATACAAAAGGAAGACAAAAGCACACTTTTTCCAACATTAGTACTAAAAATGGGTTAGTTTTATGCCTCATTTGATGTAATTTATATGTTGCATTTTACACACATCAAATACCCCCACACTTGAATCTTTGCTTGTCCTCAAGCAAAACTCTTTAATATGTGGCTTACACTCCCAAATGGAATGGGTAGAAGAGAAGGTTTTGGGCTTGTCGTAGAGTGTCGGGATTTCCAAGATTCTTTATGTAGTTTTATTTTTATTTATTTACAATCCTATTCGTCATGATTTATTTAAAACTTTTCATAAGAGAAATTATTTATTAGGGCATAACATGCCTTTTTAAAATTCCATTTATATACAAGTTCACATACCTTACGGGAGAAATCACTCACACTCGGCCGAAGGTGTATTTTTAGTGAATCACTCGAGAGCGGCATGGAACTTATTCCTACCATAAGCTTGCCAAGCAATCAATCCTCCTCCTTTTTAACTTTTATACCTTTGTAAATATCAAGAGGACTTTGTGGGTGAAGGGTTAGGCTTGGGTTAAAGGTAGGTGGTTGGGTTAGTGGTTAGTGGAAAAGGCTAAAAACGTAACAAGCGTCGGTTTTCGTAAGACTTTATTTTTTTATTTTTTTTTATTTTTTGTAAATCTTATTTTTGATGAAGCTATTATTCAAACAAAGTTCTTTTTGATGAACTTGTTTGTTTATTTTCTTTTGCTTCATCATCAACACCTTTTTTTTTTTTTTTTTTGGAAGAGTCATACGAAAAACCGAGCTAGTTACTAAAACAAAGGGTTAAAAATGAAAAAGGTTTTGGTGGGTGAAAGGGTGTTTGGTTTGGGTTATGAAATGAAAAGGTTTAGGCTCAAAGGGGCTAACTAGGGGGATTTTGGGTAGGTGGTAAAAAAAAGAAAAATAATGGTGTAGAAATAAAAAGGGGTAGTCCTAATGCCTCCATCATTTACTTACTCGGGTTTAAGTTGGTAAGGACCGGGAATGTATCGTCGTGGCAAGTTCTAGAGTTGTAAGAACCAAGCGGCTATTCACACAAGAAACGAAAAATGAGCATTTAATTTAAAGATATGTATTTGTATGCTCAATAAAGGCTCAAAACTCACTTTTGTGGGAATGGGTTTTTATGTGATCAAGTATATATAATCAAATTTTAACTAAGTTTGCCATGCCTTTTCATAATTTTCTTATGTTGGTTCTTTTTATCACGACGCTATCGGTTGTAAATTTGTAAAAATATAACCTTTTTGAGAACTTGAATTTCCCGAGTTAAACCTAGACAAGTAAAAAAAATGAAAATTTTTGAAAAAATTTGGGGTGATTAGCGGTTCCAATAGAGTTT
>JARYGA010055210.1:0-34691 GCA_030545235.1 Helianthus tuberosus
TCCTCAAAGTTCATCAAGTTAAAATAATCAAAGTCACGGTCAAGGAATTTTGTGCAATATAGCTGTGAACATCAAGAATGGTCAAGAGTTTACAGAATCCGTAGCAAAACAGCATATATCACTACTTGCTTCAGTACTTGAGTCCTATGAAAGTCTTGTTGCCGGGAAAATTGGAAATCCTGACATGACAAAAAAGACTACGATCAGATCGATCCAGAAGAGCTGGAACTCATAGATATCAAGTGGGGTATGGCAAGCTTAGTGAGGAGAGCACAAAGATTTATGGAAATAACTGGTCGAAACAGTCTCTCAGGACCTGATCAAAAGCTTGGATTTGATAAAGCGAAAGTTACGTGTTTCAAATGCAAAGAAAAAGGGCATTTCAAACGCGAGTGTCCAAACAGGGAAGTAAATAATCATCAAAATCCATTCACAAATGACTACTACCGACAAGCAATCTATCACAAAACTAGTCAGCAACCATTCTACCAAAGACCACATATTGAAAACAAACATGAAAAGGCACTTTTGGTCAATCAGGATGATGAGAAAGTTGCGGAAGGGTTTAGTTGGGATAAATATATTCTTGGTGAGGGTTTGGCTATGATGGCAGAGATTATTGAAGTGCCAAAATGTGTTGTTGAAACTGAGGAAGTCGGTGAAGTGATGAGTGAAGAGAGTCTGGCAGAGCTTGAAGAACCAGCAGCAGAAGTTTATTATTATCAATCGGAACAGGAGATTATTGCTAGTTCTTTTAAATCCATAATGCCTCCTAACATGTTTGATTCTTTTGCAGGATTCTTCAGCGAGCCAACTACAAGTTTTTGTCCACAATATGACGAAGAAAAAGCTCCGATTGAAGAAATCATAGATGTTTCCAAAGAGATGAATGAAGAAACTCTGAAGGAGATAGCTGACAAGGCTCTGATGGTCAAACTGAAAGAGGTAGACAAAACTCAAGAGTCAGTGTCTGTCGAAACGGAGTCTGTCAAAACGGAGTCTGTCGAAACAGAGTCAATCGAAAAGGAGTCAGTCAAAAAGGAGTCCAAGTTCAAATCAGAAAATATGGATATCAAATTAGGAGAAAAATCAGAGTCTGAGTCTGACGAGTTTGGTAAACCAGAAATTAACACTGATAAAGATGAAAAGGGTTCTGAAAAAGTTGATCAAATTCCTGAAACACCATGCGAAAACTTTTTAAAACCCTGCATGGATTGTCTTGAAAAGACAAACGGTTTCAAGAATTGAAGAAATATACTGACGAAGTAAAATATGATCTTAATGATGTGAAAGAAGCTTATGACACATTATCACGTTCAATCAAAATGATTCAAAAAAGAAAGTATAGAAAATGGTAAAGCTACTAATTTGTTCAAAGAAACTGTTATGGAAAAGCAGATGGAAATTAACATTCATCTGGACACAATCGTATCTTTGAAAACGGAACTTGAATTGATGCGCATTGAAAAAGAAAGAGTTGATAAGAAATTGATCAGTTATATTGCTTCATCTTATGTGATTGATCAAATTGTTCCACAACTACCTGATGCTAAACCTGTTTTCAACAATGTTCCACCCCCAATATGGAATCATTATACAAAGAAATATCCAGATGGGGTGGAAGCAGCTTTGAATCTCAAATTGAGAACTGTGGAAAATGAGTTACCTGATAGCATTGATGTTACATTTTCTCCATCTGACACAGACAACGAGTCACAAGTGATTAAAACTGTTGTTGACAAAGTGTTGGATGAAGAAAGTGATAACTCTGATTTTGGAACGGTGAAAACTCATTTGGAAAATTCCAACTCTGATTCTGAAGATGATGGAAACTTTCTTGACAAATTCATACCAAAATCAGATACAGTTATGAATGACGATTCGATCACTGTGGTTTACACAATGACCCGAACTGACAAACTCTATACTGATTTTGAGTATCCAATTCAGAATGCAAAATTGGAAAATGTTGAAAAAGTGTTCAAACTTGTGGAAATTGACATTTCAGAGGTTAACAACAACGCATTTCTTTCAAAACCGAGAATTTTTTTTGTGAAACAACAACCACATAACCCGGGAAAGAAAGAATGGGTGGGTAAAGATGGAAACAACAAAAGACATGGTAACAATTTCAAAAAGAAAGGTGTCGGTTTTGAAAAGAAAATGGGTAAGCAAGAGTTTAAGCCAAAAGAAAAGTTAAGTGAAGTGTTTGTGGCGGGTAAGAACACAGTTGATGAAAAGGACTATATTTTTAGTCAGAAAGCAATTGACGATTTCAATGCAGCTCAAAAGTTGAAAAATGAGACCAACAGATCTACTTTTGTTGAATATGACAAAAGAGTCTGTTATCGTTGCAATGAAATTGGTCACATGGCCAAACAGTGTGTTAAAAGGATTGAAAAACCAGTTTTCCAAAAACCCAAACCTAAAATTTCAAAAGATGTTAAAGGTAAAACACCAATGATTTCCCCGGTGCGTGTTTTGAAACGCGAAGAATCTTTAAAGTCCGAGGACAAGCCAAGATCAACATTTGAGATTGGTGAATCTTCAAAACCTCCAAAGACTTCAAAGGTTTATCCTAAAACGAAGATTTTTCCAAATCAATCATGGGTGGAAAAACCTAAACAATCGTTTGAAGAAAAGAAAATGGAAAAAGTTTTGAAATCAGAACCAACAGTTGTGGTCACTAACAATGAAAATCTTGAATTTGAATTGGACAAACTGATTGAGGAATTCCCACCAATCAAGGAGGGAGATCTAAAATCAAAGACAAAACCTGTTGTTCCAAACGTTGTCTTCAACATTCCAAAAATTGACGTGGATTGTGATCTTGTATTTGGTAGTGTTCCAAATGTGAAGAAATCTTGGGCATCGTTGTTTGAGTAAATATCTTTGATGTGTGCAGGGGCTTCCGAGGTCGATTATATCCAGGTGGATCATGGATAGCGGCGCCTCGAGGCATATGACTGGGATGTTAGCACTACTCTATGATGTCAAATCAATCAACGGAGGATATGTTGGATTTGCGGGAAATCAGGGAGGAAGAATCGTTGGTGAAGGAATTCTTACCAATGGAGTTGTAACGTTTGATAAAGTGAACTACATCATTGAACTTGAAAACAATCTGTTGAGCATATCGCAGATTTGTGACAAGACGTTCACAGTACATTTTACAAAAAATGAGTGTTTGATCATTAAACCTGGCTTTAAAATTCCAGAAGATATGGTGTTGATGCGAGCTCCACGTGAAAATGATTTGTATGTCCTAGACATGAGCGTCGCAACAACATCAGATAGAAAGCCAAAATGTTTTGTAACTAAAACAAAAGCAACTGAAAAAGAATCAAGAATGTGGCATCGTAAGATGGGTCACATTCATGTGAGAAAAATGAATTTCTTAGTTCACAATGATCTTGTTGAAGGTATTAATTTGAAAAATTTCCATCTGAGTGATGATTGTGTAGAATGCAAAAAGGGAAAGCAAACGAAGAAGTCACATCCAAAGAAGCTCTTGAACTCCATCAGAGTACCGCTAGAAAGACTCCACATGGATATTTTTGGACCGATAAATGTGAAGAGCGTAAGTGGAGATCTGTATTGTTTTGTGGTCACATATGACTTTACAAGATTTTCATGGGTGATGTGTATCGAAAGAAAAGATCAAACGTTTGATTCGTTGATGATTTTATTCAAAAAGATGGAGACGCTGTATAAATTGCCGATCAGAAGAATTCGAAGCGATAACGGAACAGAGTTCAAAAACAATCGTATGGAAGAATTCTGCAATGACAAAGGCATTCTTCATGATTTCAGCGCACCGTATACTCCACAACAAAATGGTGTCGCAGAACGAAAGAATCGCACACTGATCGAAACAGCTCAAACTATGCTAGCTAATTCCAAATTGCCGATATTCTTTTGGAGTGAAGCAGTTGCTGCAGCATGTTATATGTTAAATCGTGTTCTGACAGTAAAGAAGTACAAGAAAACCTGCTTCGAATTACTTCATCGCTATAAGCCAAATCTGAAATTCTTAGAACCTTTTGGATCACCTTGCACATTTATTGATCCAGATGGTAAATTTGGTGCGAAAGTTAACGAAGGTTTTTTTGTAGGTTATGCGAGTCCATTGAAAAGAGTATTTGTTCCATGCTTGGGGAAGATTATTCAAGTTCAGCATGTTGATTGTCAGAAGTTTACTGCTCCGACACAATTTCCCAAAAAAAGATTGCTGTTTGACTACGACAAACTCTGGGAGTCATTCCAATTGCCGACTGAGCCAAGTGAGGAGGAACTAGCATTATTATACCAATATCAGCAATCTATGTCACAAGAACAAGTGCCAAGACCGTTGGTAGTTTCCTCGCCCATCGAGGGTGCAAATGATCACGAGGCCGGTCCAAGTGGAACTGAACACGAACCCCCAGAAGAACCAGCTCCAACATTTGATCAATCTGACGACTCAGAATCGGAATCCGATCCGATTTTTGACGAGGAACCAAATGTTGCATCTTCAGAAGCTGTAGATCACACGGGTGATCAGGATATCACAAACTTGCAATCGGAAGTGAGCGTGCCTGACACAGTCATGCCAAGAACTTTGTCTTATCATCCTTCAGAACAAATTATTGGTGATCTCCAAAGTGGAGTGAAAACACGCGATCAAATCAACAAAGGGCTTACATGTTTTTATTCATCTATCGCTCCTTTACAGGAAGAATTCTAATTGAAATGCTTTATTTCACAGGTAGAGCCGAAGACATATAAAGAAGCATTAACTGAAGATAGCTGAGTGAATGCAATGCAGGAAGAGCTGCAACAGTTTGAGAAGCTTGGAGTATGGAGATTGGTTGATCTACCTGAAAATCAAAAGTTGATCAAGACCAAATGGGTCTTCAAGTGTAAGCGGGATGATAGAGGGGTGATCGTGAGAAACAAAGCACGTTTGGTAGTCCAAGGTTTTAGTCAGCAGGAAGGGATCGACTTTACCGAAGTGTATGCTCCCGTTGCTAGACTCGAGGCGATTAGAATCTTCCTGGCATTCGCGTCTTGGAAAGGATTCAAAGTCTACCAATTAGATGTCAAATCTGCATTCCTTTATGGAAAGATCAAAGAAGAAGTGTACGTCGGACAACCACCGGGTTTCACCGATCCAGTGCACAAAGACAAAGTCTATTTGCTCGACAAAGCGCTTTATGGATTACACCAGGCCCCGAGAGCCTGGTACGAGACGCTTTCCCAACATTTGCTGGCCAACGGGTTCATCAGAGGGACGGTCGATAGCACTTTGTTTACAAAAGAGGTTGCAGGGCATCTACTCATCGTGCAGATTTACGTTGACGACATAATCTTTGGATCGACGAATGATGAATTGTGCAAAGAGTTCGAGAAGGTTGTGAAGAAAAAGTTTGAAATGAGTTCGACGGGGGAGACGAAGTTCTTCCTAGGGCTTCAGGTTGAGCAAATGCCCGAAGGAATCTTCATACACCAGAAAAAATACGTGAATGATGTGCTTGACAAGTTCAATATGTCTGAAGCATCTTCAATCTCAACCCCCTTGGCTCAAAATCATGGGATTTGTCCGGATGAAAGCGGAGAAAAGGTGGATGAGACGCACTATCGGTCGATCATTGGTTCATTAATGTATCTGACTGCGTCACGCCCGGACATCTTGTATCCAATTTGCCTTTGTGCCCGATATCAGTCATGCCCGAGACAGTCACACTTGACGATTATGAAGAGAATTTTACGGTATCTTAAAGGCTACCCATGCACCGGCTTGTGGTATCCTAAATCTGGTGACTTTTCTCTTACTGTTTATGCTGATTCTGACTTCGGAAGCTGTAAGCAAAATGCAAAGTCCACAACGGCTGGCTGTCAGTTCTTCGAAACTCGACTTGTTACTTGGCAATGCAAGAAACAAACCACAGTCGCTCTCTTAACCTGTGAGGCTGAATACGTTTCGGCTTCCAGCTGTTGCTCTCAGATCCTCTAGATCCAGCAGCAGATGAGGGACTATGGTTTGCAGTTCTTGGACACTCCAATCTTTGTGGACAATGAGGCGGCAATAAATATAACTAAAAATCCGGTTTATCACTCTAAAACGAAACATATTGAAATTCAACATCATTTCATCCGTGATTGCTATGAGAAGAAATTGATTCGAATTGATCATATACACACCGATGATCAGAGAGCTGATTTTTACACAAAACCTTTTGATAAAAAGAGATTTAACTATCTTTTGAAATTAAACGAGTTGAAAATTTTGTTTTCTGGGAGGGTTGTTGAGTGTGAAGCCGAGGAGGACGGCGATCAGAAGTGATCCACGTCTTGTTGTCAAGTTTTTGTACAGTTTATTTTCTGCTTTTGATCAAACCAAAAACACAAAAATATGTTTTTGTTTTTAGGGGGAGAAAGTTTTCAGAAAATCCAAAAACATGATAAAATTTCAAAATACAAAAACAGTGAAAAAGTCAAAAAGAGTTTGTGTAAAAAGGGGGAATGATAGTACATCAGCTAGACAGTTGCAGTACGCTAAAGAAATGTATAGTTTAAAAAGTGTTAAGCAGTCTTGCAGATGATATGCCGATAGGTTTTTACACATTTAGTAAATTTGTTCGGGATATAAACCTAAATCATTTCTTGCTTATACATGGGGAACATCTCTCGGATATATGGGTAACCCCCGAAATCTTGTTTGAAAGATCCCTCTTTCTGAGATACTAGGTCTTTATGTTAGTGATATCTGGGGTATTATCCCGGGACTTCTGATTTTGCGGAAGCAATGGCCTAGTCCCCGTATAATATTTTTCGCTTGCTTGAAATAAAAGCACCCCCCTCAGCATAAAAAATGATGAAACATTGCAAAATGTTAATCATGTGATGTTGAAGAAAAGATTCTCTAAAGGGAACACACCTAAAGTCAAACCATCATCTCTCTGATTTTGCGGAAGCAATAGCCTGAGCTCTCATGGTCTCGCATTTAACCCTGTACAGATATCATCTAGGTATATTCACCTGTAAGACTGAATATTGGGATCTGGATACGGGAGTATATTCTGAGGTGGTACACGCGTATAAGTTAAGCCTTAAAACATCTAATTCGTATCCTGAACAGATTGAAATTTGTTTGAGAATTTAAATTGGATCAGTATATCGGCAATCACTGTGAATTGTTTAATGCTTAGTATGAAATCAAAGCCTAACGATATTTGTAGCTTGTCGGCAGCTGATATGATCCCCTAACACGCTCACCAACAATATGTGTGTACAGTTTACTGTTTCTATTAATTCCAAAAGCATTTCCTGTTAGTTTAGCAAGATTTTAAAATCCAAAAAGATTTGTTTTTCATCTTATTTTCGACAACGGACGTTGGGGATCTGATGATCAAAGTCTTATAGTGCTAAACAAGTTGGAACATGTGGGTTGGATAAGCAAAAGTTTGTGAAAAGATGTTGGTAATTGCTCGAAAAGTTTAAAAGTTCATTAATTTGGACTTAAATCTGTTTCAAAAAGTCAGCAACCTCATAAATTGGTCAGTCATGGTCATTAACTTGGACTTGGCAGGCTAAACAAGTTGACCAGGGTCATTAATTTGGACTTGGTTAACTGGGTCTGATGGTAAAAAGTTCAAAAAGATAAAAATTTGAAAAAGTTTGAAAAACTGAAATTTCATACGAAATGACCATTTCGCATTAAATGACCATTTCGCATGAAATGGCCATTTCGTTTCAAATGATGATTTCATGTGAATATGTCACACCGCCTCATATGTTCATTTCGCACGAAATGAACGAGTCTATATAAAGGAGTTGATTTCGCTTGAAACCATCATTTCTATCATTCCGCACCAAACACCCTGTCAAAGCGATTTCAAACGAAATCACTGATTTCTTCGATTTCAAGCCAGATTCTTGTCAGTTTGTTGTTCGTAATCCTTGTATAAGTTGGTTAGCTCAACTTATATCATGGGAAAGGTGAGGTTTGACAGTTTATTGAACCAGATCTGTTGTATTTCGATGAACAGTACTTTGATTTAGATCTAGGGTTGTTTAAATGGTTCAAATCGGATAAAAAACATATCTGTGTGTTCGGAAATTGATGTAGATCATTTTTAGGGTTTAAAATTACAGGTTTGAGATACTGATTGTTGTTGATTTGAACGAAATTGCTTCAACTCCGATGAACAGACTTGTGAACTTAGATCTAAGGTTTGATTGTGGACCAAAATGAATGAAAAACATACCCTTGTACTCGGAATCTGTTTTAGAACATGTCTTAGGGTTCAATTTCATCATCAAAACAAGTTTTAAACATCTGAAAATACACTGTTCATGAACTTGAGTTTCAAACGAAATGACGATGCATTTTGTACGAAATGACCATTTCGCTTCAAACGAGCATTTCATTTTAAACAGGCATTTCGTTTCAGCATACCATTTCGCATCAAAACACCATTTCGCTTGTAACATCATACCGCTTGAAAATGCCATGTCGTTTGAAGTGTCATTTTATTTGAAACCATTTCGTTTGAATGATGTGTTGGTTTGAAAATTTCTCAAAGTGTTTAACATTGTGTTTTTGTTGAATATTTCAGGCTTCAGATGTGCAGTTTGATCCGTTACACAACATCTGTTGTGTTTACGATGAAAAGCTTCCAAAAATGGCGAAATTCAAAGAGATTCTGGAATTCATGAAGCGGTTACCTATCCAGAAGGCATTGACGGATCAGCATCTTGTTTTCAGATCTCATATTGAACGTTTCTGGAAAAATGCCAAGTATGATGAAGAAAGCAAAGCAATTACTTCGATTGTTAGCTTGAATGGTAAAAACAAAGAAATCATCATCACAGAACAACTCGTCCGTGAAGTATTAAATTTTCCTGATGATGAAGATTCTCCGACGAAATTTCTAGAAAGAATGGTGAAGGGATGTATGTTGAGGATGGGTTATAATGGTCCGCTGAACAGTGCAAATTATTTGAAATCAAGTTTCTCAAAGCCTTACAAGTTTTTCATACATTCAGTAATTCATGCTCTCAGTCACAGAAAGGGTGGTTATGATGTGATGAGAGATTACCAGATGAACATGGTTACTGCACTTGTGTTGAACAAGAAGTATAACTTTTCAAAAATCATTTTCCATTACATGAAGGAAAATATTACATCAAAAAGCAAAACTTGGATTTATCCGAGATTTGTACAAATGATAGTTGATCATGCCTATCCTGATTTAGAAAAAGATGAAAATAATGATTTGTTGGCATTGTATCATATGGATAATGAAACTTTGACTGTATTAGCCAGGTATCACAAAAATCATCCAGAACCAAAGACAAAGGCAAAATTCTTTGGATTCATAAAGAGGGCAAATTATGTAGATCCAGATCCGGTTGATCATCTAAAATGGAGGAACGATGAAGAAAAGAAAGAGAAAAGTGCAACAGATGAATTGAAAACGTTAGCAGTATTCAAAAACACAAGAAGTGAGTGGTTCTTGAAAGATGTAAAAGAAAAGAAGACAAGAGGAGGTAAGAGAACTCCGAAAGTACAAGCTGAAGAGGGTTCATCTTCACAACAGAGACAGAAACGTCAAAAGAAAACTGTTGAGACATTGCTGGTCGATGAACCAGAAGAAGATGAAACTGAAGCTGATGCTAAAGCTGAAAGAGATCAGGGTCGTTTATCTCCTGAGTCTACAAGGTTATTGAAAGATATTAAAGAAAGTTTTGCAGCTGATAAAGCAGCAGGTGAGGAAGGTGATGTTGAAGGAAAAAGTTCGTCCAATTCTGATTCAGAAGTTGATGAACTGAACGATGGAAGAAAGTAGTTTCTGAGAAAGAAAAACAGAAGAAAAGAAAGAGGAGTGGAAATAATGATGATTATGTTCCGTCTCCAGAGAATGTTCAAACTGTAACACCACAGTCAGGAGGAAGAAAGAAATCAACTACAAGAAAGTGTGTTAATCCCACTGCAACTAGAAAGTTGAAATTCAAGAATCCAATGAAACCACAACAACAACCACCATCACCACCACCACAACAACCACCATCACCACCACCACAACAATCACCACCACAACAACCATCACCACCACAACAACCACCACAATCACCCCCACATCAATCACCTATCCTTGAACAACCTCAAATTACTTCACAACATATCTTACAAACACCACCATCTACACAACCACAAATTCAAACCACTCCTGGATCTTCTGGTTTCAAAAATTTTCCTCACAAACCAGAGAATATTCCTCTTGAAGACATTGGAGATTTCAATTTTGTAACTGATGATGTTGTGAAAAAGTTACAAAAGAAAGTGGATGAAGTGTTAGTGGAAAATAAGAAGTTGAAGAAGGATGTCAAATCTGTCAAAGATGAAAATTCATCTTTTCTAAAGAAAGTTGAAGCCGATCAAACTGAGATTGATATTCTGAAGGTTCGAATAGCTGAGCTAGAAGAAAAGGCTCGGAGAGATGAACAGAACAAGTACTTTGAGCTGAAAAACAAAGAGTTGGAAGCAAATAATGCTCGAAGAGAACATGAAGATTACATGTTAAAGAAAGTAATTGAAGACTTGATTGGTAAGTCAGTTGAACAACGATTCGAGGAGATACAGCTTGAAGAGGTTAGAGCGAAACGAAAAGCTGATATGGAAGCTCAAATGAAAGATAAGGGCAAAGGTGTTGAAGGTGAAAAAGTTGTTGAAGTGTTGGAAAGGGAAATGGTTGTATCTATGCCAACAGAAGATCCAGTATCATCTGTTCTTCCAATATCTTCAGTATCTGGTGATAATGACGAAGATGAAGAAGACGAGGATGATGATGCTTTGATAGATGATGCTGATGATGTATATTCTGCAAGTAGTAGTGATGATGATGATGGAAACGATGATGATCAAGGTACTTCAGGAATAAAGATCACTGAATCATCTCAAGAAGAAAATGTTGATGATTATCTTCGAGATGATGCAAATGAAGAGCCTGAAAATGCTAATGGTGAGGGGGGGCATGTTGATGATAAGAGTGTTGATGAAAGTGAAAAATTGATTCTACGTCTTGTACCTGATATAGAAGAAGGTGAAATCAGGCATACTTATACTCTGGTTGAAATTATCAAGATGACGCATATTGATGATATTAACTTCAAGTTTGATTTTGAAGAAGAACTGAATCAATTCGATATCAATCAGCAACATGAATATGAATACAAATATGTTGAAGAGGCTGACAACTATGATAAAGTTGAAGTTGAAGATTGCAGTAATGAAGAAAGTGTGAATGTTGATACGTCTAACTTTCCAACGCTTGTTGAATTCTTCAGTTAAGCAAACATAGATGAGTTAAGAAGGAAAGTTGAAGATTGTTTAAAGAATAAAAACTTTGATGGGACGTCGAAAGATGAACGGCGCGAAGAACGCAATAAGTGGTTTAGAAAAGACACTGAAAGAAAATTCAAGAGACCGCTGAAGTTTTACAAGAGAGACAGAGAAGTTTCACTTGGTGACATTATCAGTTGGGGGTTCTTGCCACAGGTGAACGCGTATGCAATCAGAAGAGAGTATGGTGTTCAGTATTTTGCATATATTCAGGATATCATGTCTTTACCATGGTGGGACGTTGAAGAACTTCCAAATGTGAGAACGTTGAATTATCCTGTCAGAGAACGTGATGTGCCTACTTGGGGCCTAATGAAGTATGAAGCTTTCAAAGATTTCAAACACTGGAAACCTCACTATCCGAAGAAAGTGAAGAGGATAGATCCAGGGTCAGTCTCAGAAGAAACGATCTTGCAGATAAAAAAGCCTAGAGTGATAAAGAACATTCAATTGCTAAAGATGGAGCAAGATTTCCATAAAGGGTTTTTGTGTTGGGTATACAGCTGCATTTCTACTGAAGCTGTGATCACATACTGAGTGGAAAATGAAGTTAGACACATCTAAGTGTATGATCCATTGTGGCTAGTAAATTGCTCGGCGAAAGATATAGAGTGTTTGTTTGTGAATAAAATTGGCTACAGGAAAGAAGACAAAGATCAGGCAATGTAGTTTCAGAAAGTTGTATCTATCTGCTTTCATAAAGGAATTAACTCTGAGAATGCATGGTCAACTAAGTGGAGAAAGATTGAGAAAGAGGAAGCTCTGGAAGCTGAGAAAGAAAGACAAGAACGTGAAAAGCTTAGAGGTAAATGGATGAAGATCCAAACTGAAGAAAAACTGCAAGCTGAGAAAGAGAATGAAAAGTTGAAGAGTTTATTGAAGAGAAAGCCAAAGCAGAGGGAAGAAAAGTTTAAGTCCCTGTGAAGAAAGTGCTGAACACAACCTGACTGAAGACTCCGGCAATATCCAAGGGGGAGTTTGTTGGTGCACGATGTCTATTGCCTACGTCAACAGTCAAGGTCGTGTCAAAGTAGCTTGTATAGGGGTGTAAAGTGTAAATGTAATGTTATTTTGTGTTGAAAGCCATTTCGCACGAAATGGGTTTGTTAGGCCATTTCACACGAAATGGAGTTTGCCATTTCGTGCAGAATGGAACATGTTGGTTTCGTGCGAAATGGTTTCCCTATAAATAGGGAGGTTGGGTTTTTCATTTGGTACAGTTCAGAGAAATTGTAACGAAGTGCTGCCAGTTTCTCTCCAGTGTATTAATGTTGAAAATCAATGGAAAACTAGTTTTAAACGTATTTCTCTGTTTCTACTCCATTCTATCACCGATTCTCAGTTACTAGTTTGTTTCCGCCATTCTAGTGACTTAGATTTGACTCAGACCGACTCATTCAGGTCGTATATCGATCCTACAAAAATAACGAAAGTACCAAAACCGATTCGTATTGTTTGGTTCAATTGTTTGAGACTAATGTTTATCAAAAGTCCCCAAAGTCTTAAAGTTTTGGTTGAAGACAATACTGACCAAGAAAACTATCGAAATGTCGACAATGTCTTGTCAGTATCGCTTTTCCACAACGTCGAAATTCGCTACCAACCAGGAAAAGCAAATGTCGTGGCCGACGCTCTTAGTCGTAAAACTCATGTGAAGGGTATATGTTGTTTCCAACTCGTGGACGAACTTCGAAACCGCATTCGTGAAGCGCATTACTCATCTGTTAATGAGGGTGACTTATATAACGATATGAAGTGTGGTGCTGAAGATCAACTCATGACCAAATCCGATGGTATTCTCTACTACCTCAATCGTGTTTGGGTACCAAACCGTGATGTCCTTTGAGATCTCTTGATGAAGGAAACACACAAATCAAGATACTCTTTCATCCTGGAGCCAACAAAATGTACCACGACATTCGTACATCTTTTTTGGTGGCCTGGCATGAAGAAGGATATCGCCACCTTCGTTTCGAAGTGCCTCACGAGCTCAAAGGTGAAAGCTGAACATCAACGTCCCTCTGGTTTACTCGAACAACCAGAAATTTCAGTCTGGAAATGGAAGAGTATTGCCATTGGTTTTATCACCAAACTCCCTCGTTCCTCGTCTGGTTATGATAGCTTTTTGGGTGATTATCAATCGATTGACCAAATCAGATCACTTCCTCCCCATTCGTGAAGACTACAGAATCGAGAAATTGGCTCGTATCTACACGAAGGAAGTCATTTGTCATCATGGTATCCCCATTGGCATCATCTTGGACCATGACGGTCGTTTTACCTCGCGTCTCTAGCAGACCTTTCAAACCGCTCTTGGTACTCATCTCAACCTTAGTACCACTTTCCACCCACAGTCTGACGGTCAAATCAAGCGCACTATCCAAACTCTTGAGGATATGCTTCGTTCTTCGTAATCGATTTTGGTGGCAACTGGGATATGCACTTGCCTTTGATAGAATTTTCGTCTAATAACAGTTATCACGCGAGTATTCAAATGACACCATTCGAAGCATTGTATGGTCGTAAGTGTTGTTCGCCTATTTGTTGGCACGAGGTCAAAGAAGCTCAAATCACCGGTCCCGAGCTCATACAAGAGACAACGGACAAGATCCCGCAGATTCGTGACAATCTACTCAAAGCAAGAAGCAGACAAAAGAGTTATGCCGACAAGCGATGCAAGCCTTTGGAATTCAACTTTGGAGACTACGTACTCCTCAAGGTATCCCCTTGAAAAGGAGTAGTTCGTTTTGGTAATGTAACACCCCAAAAATATGCAATTTATTTTGTTATCTAAAATGTCTAGTCATGTTATATTTAACCTAGTTAAATACATATGTTAGTAACTCAATTAGAGGGAAAGTTATGTGACAAATAAACAACTATACTAACTAGAGGGGGTAAACTTGTAAAAAGGGAAGGAAGTTTTAATTTAATAAGTAAAACACAAAACACACACCTTGTGTGTGTTTTGTGGATCAACCAGAGCCAAAGGAGGGCCATGAGAAACCCTAACGTCATAAGATTCTCAAAATCAGAAGGAAATTAAGAGCTCTAATGGATGCATGAACCCTAAACTCGAATAATCTAAGCTTGTTCAACGATTGGTAAGTCGAAATTTCGTTTTTGATGATTTGTAGAAAGTGGGTTTCAACCCAATCTTGTAGTAATGTGAATAATTGTGTAGCTGTGAGTTAGGATTTCACCATAGAACAAGGAATTAGTTTGATTTTAGTTAATCGGATGGTTTGAAGCATAAACCCACTTGAATTAGGAAGATAATGAAGAACAAGAATGAAATTATGTGCAAAATTATTATAATGGTTAGTATGAGAATTGTTATTGATGAATTAATGATAGTTAAAAACTGATTTGGAATGATTGTTGTGGGAAATTTTGGTTGATCTTGATAATCTAAGAATGAACTAGTAGAACTATGCTTTGAACACTTGTACCTTATGCTTCGTTGATGTTATGCACACCAAGTGTTTGATGAAATGCTTTAATGAAGATGTTAGCCTTGTTAGTTATAAACTTTATGTGAATTGAATGTGTTTTTGAAGTAAGTGTAGATTGTATGATGTCTTATCATTGGTGTGTGTAAACGGGTATAAGACCTAAATTAAAGTATGAATGGTTATGTATAGGTGTTAAGGAAGAAAGTTCAAGTCAAGCGAAGCAACAAGGGAATCAAGATCAAGGTACGCTACTTGTACAACTCATGGTTTTATAATGTTATCGTTTTACTATATGATGTTGTATTTTAGTTAATCATAACGATTACAATGTGTAGGACCCTTTATGGGTCGAATACGACGAATTAAAATGCAAGAGAAAGAATGTGTGTAGACCCTTTTATGAACGGGTCAAAAGAATAGGATGTAAGAATGAAATGAATGGTATGAAGTTCCATTTGTAACAAACTTATGTGCAAGAATGATGATATTAAGGTATTTAGTAATTTGCAAGTTTGCGGATGTCATAACGACTATAAATCCGCGAGTTGAAATCTTGAGTTAAAAGAAATAATTTTAGTTCTAATGAAGTTTATTTTGTTGCGGTGATGTAGGTAAATCTCAAGTTTAGCTATCAAGCTTCACCCGGTTTGAACACGCTTCAAGGCCCGTCTTATGTTCCGCTACTTTTGTAAAGAAGACAATGTTTAATACTTTTGTCACTTTTGTCTATATGTAGTAGCTAAACCTAGTTCTTATTATGTTGTCTTTTGAAAACCTTAGTAGGATAAATGTATTTTAAACTTAATGGTTTTCGTATGTGTGTCAAGGTTTGTTTGATGGTGTGTATATATTATGACTTTTGAAATGCTTCAGGTTAAAACTGAATTTTGAATATGAAAAACAGGGGACCGCTCGTAGTACGAACGGGTCATGCTCAAATTTCGTTAGATAAAGTATGTCATTATTTAAATAATTTAAAAAGGAAAAATTTTGGGCGTTACAAGTTGGTATTAGACCCTAGGTTTGAGGGATTTAAGCATCAAATGCTTGAACTCAAACTGAAAGCTCGTGTGAAGTGTGTGTTCGTTCCACGGCGCGAAGCAAGTAAGTACCTTTAAAATTAGAATTTTGCATTACGAATAATTTAGGTACGAAATGTTATGGAATTGCTACGGGATGTTGTGGAAGGGTGTGGGATGTATCGGGTCAGTTTGGGTTAGAATGGGTCGGAAAATGGCTGCAAAAGCATGAAAATTAGCCATAGTATGCTGGGCGTCACCGTAAGCTACAGTGGCTACCGTAGCTTACGGTGGCGTCTTTTTCCTTACGCCCCTGAGCTCGGTGGGGACCATTTTCAGCCAAATTCAAATATGTTGTTCTGTTTGATGTTTTTATCACACGAGAAGTTTTAAAAACGTTATAATAAGACTCTAAAGGATAAGAAAAGTGACACCAAGATATATGGAAGAAAGAATACCATGATGTTGGTTGTCGGAAACGTTGAGTTTTCAAAGGAAGTTTAAGTTTGAATTAGTCGTGAGTAATTTATTTTACATATTAAAAAGAATGAGAGCTATGTATTACTAGCTTGATTACATAATAGAAAGGATGATTGAATGTTTAAAATAAAGAATGATGTTTATGTGTAGATGGCGGATACGAATGATGACGAAGCGGCACAACAAGAACAACTAAAAACTATGATTTCGGAAGAGGTTGGAAAGGCAATCCCAGTAAATATTCCTTGGTTAGCCCAATAAGTGGAGAGTCATGTGTTAGAAGTGGTGGAAACGATGATGGCAAGTAAGATGGACGAGTTAAAAGGGATGACTGGTGAAATACAAGGAAAGAAGGGGACTCGCAAATGCACATACAAGGAATTTATAGCGTGCAATCCTCTACTCTATAAAGGAGAGATTGACCCTATAGCATGTCAAAGATGGATCGCAAGTACGGAGGCGGTGTTCGTAAGGAGCCACTGTGAAAAGGAAAATCAAGTAATGTTTGCCACCGGTTTGTTACAACACCAAGCTAAAAACTGGTGGGATGCTTATAGTAAAGAAATTGGTGAAGATAAGGTTCAAGTCTTGACATGGCAAGAGTTCAAGGAACCCTTCCTAAAGTACCACTGCCCGCAATCTGCCATTGACAGGATCCAAGAAGATTTCTTACATCTTCGTCAAAAAGACGAAACAATTGATGAAATCACCAACACTTTTCTTAACAAGCTGAAATTCTATAAAGAAATAGCGGGAACGGAAAGAATAAGGATAAACCGCTATCATGGTATGTTGAAAGCCGAATAACGGGAGTTCATAACTCCATCTAAATGTGAAACCTTGAACGAGCTCATTAATTGGGCCCGAGATAGGGAGATTGAACTAAGAAGACAAGCAGAAAGGGGTGAGAAGAGAGTGTCTGAGAATGTTCCCAGTTCAAGTCCGTCAAAGAAACAGAAATTTCAAGATCATGGCAAGAAGGATAAGGCGAAAGGTAGCATTCCGAAATGCAAGACTTGTGGAAAGTTACACACAGGGGAGTGCTTGAAAGGGAAGAAGGGCTGTTATAATTGTGGTCAAGAGGGACATCCATATTATAGATGTCCTAATCCTACCAGAACTTGTTATAACTGTTTCCAACCGGGTCATATTAAGGCTGAATGTCCCAAGCTTCAACAGAAAACCGATAAGGAAGTAAGAAATGAGGAAGTCCCAAGAGCTAAGGGGAGGATGTTTCAGATCTCGACTGAAGAAGCAAAGGACCACCCGAATGTTGTGTCAGGTATATTCTTATTGAACTTGATACCTACGTATGTGTTATTTGATACCGGGGCCAGTAGATCGTTTGTATCAAGTGAATTAGTATCACACTCCTCTTTTAGACTCGAAAGAATGCATGTGCCTTTAGAAGTAGATATAGCGGATAGTAAGAGTTATTTGATGCACGAAGTTTGTAGAGATTGTGAAATCATAATTGAAGATGAGAAGTTTTCCATTGATCTTATTCCCATGGTATTGGGAGAATTCAAGGTTGTAGTTGGCATGGATTGGCTAGCCAAACATCATGCCGAAATCCAATGCGAGAAAAGGGTGATTCATGTGTTAACACCGGGAGGAAAACGAGTGAGTATACAAGGGGAAAGAAATGTTAATTCGAAGCTTTGTTCTATAGTCCAAGCATTCAAGTATGTGCGAAATGGAAGCAAGGAGTTTCTAACTTACGTGATAGATACTAACCAGAATACCCCCGAGATAGAAGAGGTTGAAGTTGTGAACGAGTTTCTTGATGTATTTCCGGAAGATTTGCCAGGGCTTCCACCAGAACGTGAAGTGGATTTTAAGATTGAACTGTATCCCGATGCCAAACCCGTAGCCAAAGCTCCTTATAGGTTGGCCCCAACTGAAATGCGGGAGTTAATGGTTCAGATACAAGAGTTACTCGACAAGGGATTTATACGCCCGAGCGTATCGCCTTGGGGAGCGCTTGTTCTTTTTGTCCAAAAGAAAGATGGTTCGATGCGCATGTGCATCGACTATCGAGAGTTGAATAAGCTAACGGTGAAAAACCGATACCCGTTGCCTCGAATCGATGATCTCTTCGATCAGTTACAAGGGGCAAGTTGGTTTTCAAAACTTGATTTACGGTCCGGATACCATCAGTTAAGGGTACGGGATGAGGATGTGGCGAAGACGGCTTTTAGAACGCGATACGGACATTGCGAGTTCTTAGTAATGTCCTTTGGGTTAACGAACGCGCCCGCCGCGTTCATGGATCTTATGAATCGACTTTGTCGGGCCATGTTAGACAAATTCGTTATAGTTTTTATTGATGATATCTTGGTTTATTCCCAAAGTAAAGCCGAACATGCATGCCATTTGCGCGAAATTCTTGAAGTGCTCCGCAAGGAGAAATTGTATGTGAAATTCTCTAAGTATGCTTTCTGGCTTAGAGAAGTACAATTTCTCGGTCATGTGATTAATGCGGATGGTATCTTAGTAGATCCGTCAAAAGTGGAAGCTGTTATGAAATGGGTACCTCCAAAGAACCCAAGTGAAGTGAGAAGCTTTTTGGGTTTAGCAGGCTATTATAGGAGGTTTATTCAAGACTTTTCTAAATTGGCCCTGCCGTTGACCAAGTTAACCAAGAAGAATGAGAAGTTTACATGGGGTACAGATCAAGGAAAGGCGTTTCAAACTCTGAAAGAGAAGCTGTCGAGCTCCCCAGTATTAACCTTACCTGATGGAACGGAAGACTTGGTGGTGTTTACTGATGCATCACACCAAGGGTTGGGATGTGTTTTGATGCAAAGGGGTAGAGTCATTGCTTATGCTTCAAGGCAATTGAAATCACACGAAAGTAATTATCCAACCCATGACTTGGAATTAGCAGCAGTAGTGTTTGCTTTGAAGATGTGGAGGCATTATCTATACGAAACGAAAAGCACAATTTATTCCGACCACAAAAGCCTTAAATACTTTTTCGAGCAAAAGGATTTAAATATGAGGCAACGAAGGTGGTTAGAACTTCTTAAAGATTATGATTGTGAAATCCTTTATCATCTGGGCAAGGCAAATGTAGTGGCCGATGCCCTGAGTCGAAAGGATTATCCGCCTCCAATTCAAGTGAAATCCATGAAAATGGTCATTACACCTTGATTTCTCGAAATGATTAAGGAAGCCCAAGTCAAGTCACTAAGTGAAATGGATTCAAGAAAGGAAAGAACAAAGGGGTTTGTTGATAAATTAGAAGAAATACACAGTGGAATTAAATCAATGTATGGCCGGATATGGATACCTCGGTTTAGGGAAGCAAAAGACATGATACTTGATGAAGCTCAGAAGTCCCGATTTTCGGTTCATCCTGGGGCTACAAAGATGTATCTAGATTTGAAGAAAAGCTATTGGTGGCCCAGGATGAAACGGGATATTGTCAAATATGTTGCAAAGTGTCGAGCTTGTTCCCAAGTTAAGGCGGAACACCAGAAACCTTGTGGCATGATTCAACCATTGGAAATTCCGGTGTGGAAATGGGAAAATGTGACCATGGATCTTGTAACTAAACTCCCAAAGACAAAGAAAGGGCATGATGCCATATGGGTGGTCGTAGATCGACTCACCAAAAGCGCTCACTTTTTACCTATCCGGGAAACTGCTACCTCAGAGAAATTAGCGGAAATTTATGTAAACGAGATTATATCTCGTCACGGGGTACCCGATCCATTATTTCAGATCGAGATATCTGATTCACATCTCGATTTTGGAAAAGGTTTCATGATGAGATAGGTACAAAGTTACATTTCAGTACCGCCTACCACCCACAAACAGATGGTCAATCCGAACGGACCATCCAAGCGCTCGTTGATATGTTAAGAGTGTGTGTGATGGATTTTGGGGGAAACTGGGATGATCATCTACCCTTGGTAGAATTTTCATATAATAATAGCTATCATAGTGGTATACAAATGGCCCCATATGAAATGCTATACGGAAGGAAATGTCGGACTCCTATATGTTGGGTAGATGTGGGACAAAGAGAAATTTCACCTAGCGACGTAGTAGCCATAACTAACGAGAAGATTGATCTTATACGGGCTAGATTAAAGGCGGCACAGGATCGAAAAGCAGCATATGCAAATCAAAGAAGACGTCCTCTTGAATTCCAAATTGGGGATTATGTGTATTTGAAAGTATCCCCATGGAAAGGCGTAATATGTTTTCAAAAGCGAGGGAAATTGGGTCCGCGATACATAGGACCTTTTAAGGTTCTAGCACGAGTTGGAAGGGTAGCATAGCAATTGGATTTACCGCCAATTTTAGAAGGGATTCATAATACATTCCATGTATCTCAACTAAGGAAGTGTCTATCGGATGAAACCGCTTGCGTATCTCACGATGATATTGTATTAGATGAAAGATTGAATTACGTTGAAAGACCGATAGCTATCAAGGATTCTAAGGTAACGCACCTTCGGAACAAGGCTATAAAGCAAGTCTTGGTGCAATGGCAACATCGGAAAGGATCAGATCTTACATGGGAACTGGAGGATGATATAAGAGAGCATTACCCGACATTATTTGGTACGTAATAAGGTTTCGGGGACGAAACCCCTATTAAGGGGGGTAGATTTGTAACAGCCCAAAAATATGCAATTTATTTTGTTATCTAAAATGTCTAGTCATGTTATATTTAACCTAGTTAAATATATATGTTACTAACTCAATTAGAGGGAAAGTTATGTGACAAATAAACAACAATACTAACTAGAGGGGGGTAAACTTGTAAAAAGGGAAGGAATTTTTAATTTAATAAGTAAAACACACACCTTGTGTGTGTTCTGTGGATCGACCAGAGCCAAAGGAGGGCCAAGAGAAACCCTAACTTCATAAGATTCTCAAAATCAGAAGGAAATTAAGAGCTCTAATGGATGCATGAACCCTAAACTCGAATAATCTAAACTTGTTCAACGATTGGTAAGTCGAAATTTCTATTTTGATGATTTGTAGAAAGTGGGTTTCAACCCAATCTTGTAGTAATGTGAATAATTGTGTAGTTGTGAGTTAGGATTTCACCATAGAACAAGGAATTTGTTTGATTTTAGTTAATCGGATGGTTTGAAGCATAAAACCACTTGAATTAGGAAGATAATGAAGAACAAGAATGAAATTATGTGCAAAATTATTGTAATGGTTAGTATGAGAATTGTTATTGATGAATTAATGATAGTTAAAAACTGACTTGGAATGATTATTGTGGGAAATTTTGGTTGATCTTGATAATCTAAGAATGAAATAGTAGAACTATGCTTTGAACACTTGTACCTTATGCTTCGTTGATGTTATGCACACCAAGTGTTTGATGAAATGCTTTAATGAAGATATTATCCTTGTTAGTTATAAACTTTATGTGAATTGAATGTGTTTTTGAAGTAAGTGTAGATTGTATGATGTCTTATCAATTGGTGTGTGTAAACGGGTATAAGACCTAAGTTAAAGTATGAATGGTTATGTATAGGTGTTAAGGAAGAAAGTTTAAGTCAAGCGAAGCAACAAGGGAATCAAGATCGAGGTACGCTACTTGTACAACTCATGGTTTTATTATGTTATCGTTTTACTATATGATGTTGTATTTGAGTTAATCATAACAATTACCATGTGTAGGACCCTTTATGGGTCGAATACGACGAATTAAAATGCAAGAGAAAGAATGTGTGTAGACCCTTTTATGAACGGGTCAAAAGAATAGGATGTAAAAATGAAATGAATGGTATGAAGTTACATTTGGAACAAACTTATGTGCAAGAATGATGATATTAAGGTATTTAGTAATTTGCAAGTTTGCGGATGTCATAACGACTATAAATCCGCGAGTTGAAATCTTGAGTTAAAAGAAATAATTTTAGTTCTAATGAAGTTTATTTTGTTGTGGCGATGTAGGTAAATCTCAAGTTTAGCTATCAAGCTTCGCCCGGTTCGAACACGCTTCAAGGCCCGTCTTATGTTCCGCTACTTTTGTAAAGAAGACAATGTTTAATACTTTTGTCTATATGTAGTAGCTAAACCTAGTTCTTATTATGTTGCCTTTTGAAAACCTTAGTAGGATAAATGCATTTTAAACTTAATGGTTTTCGTATGTGTGTCAAGGTTTGTTTGATGGTGTATATTATGACTTTTGAAATGCGTCGGGTTAAAACTGAATTTTGAATATGAAAAGAAAGGGACCGCTCATAGTACGAACGGGTCATGCCCAAATTTCGTTAGATAAAGTATGTCATTATTTAAATAATTTAAAAGGAAAAATTTTGGGCGTACAGGTAATAAAGGCAAACTCGCTCCTCGCTATGTAGGTAATTTAAAGATTCTCGAAAGGATTGGCAAATTAGCGTATCGACTGGACCTACCTCAAAAACTCAACAACATTCACCCAACGTTTCATGTTTAATCCTGAAGAAGTGTCTAGCTGATGAAGGACTTCAAGTTTCACTCGATGATCTTCAAATCAACGACTCCTTGCACTTTGTGGAAAAACCGGATGAAATCATGGACTGAGGAACCAAGTGTCGCAACCCCCGATCCCTTATCTGTCCCGGGAACGGGCGGACGCGAGCTCAGATGTGGTGGTATCAGTTTACATTAATTTGGCAGCGGAATTTACATCAGGACCGTAGTTAGGAAATGTTTATCAGAGTAAAACCACCATACTTGATATTAATAAGCACATGGGCAAAACCCAAGTTTCTTATTACAATACATTATAGGGACAAACCCTATTTTATTGAATTTAAAACATCGTTTATTAGGTAACTTTTATAGCCACTTATTTTCCAAGCCGTCAGTGCTCTCGAGCTGGCTTTTTCCCAGTTGGCTTTCACATTGTGTTACCTGAAACATGTTTTAAAAACATTTTGTCAGCGGGAAATACTGGTGAGTGAATACCAGTTTAATCAAGAAACATTTTATCAATTAAAACAGTATTGAGAGCGATCACATTGTTTATTTCTACACAATTACTCATTCAGTACTGTCAATCCTTGACTTGTGGGTCATATTACACATTGGCTAACTCGTTGTCCAATGGTAACGTACTGTCATTCCGACTTACTACTCGCAAGTAATAAATTTTGTATACAAAACCCCATAATACCGGCAGTAATTGAAGAATTACAAAGACTCAATCACCGCTTAATCACATTGTAAACAATTAAGGTTTTGTAAAACATTCCAAAAAGGTTAACAAAAAGAGGATAAACTCACATTGCTATCTTAGACTTCGCGTAAGGGTTTCCTGGATATAATCTATAATTTATACAAATGTACATTGGTTAGTATCATAACCCTTTGAAAATATTAATGATACCCTCCCTGAGATGGCATTCCAACAACTACGTCGGGCAGAACCACGACAGTTGTTACGGAACCCTAAATCAATCGGGCAGCGTAACTATTATGAAACTGGGGTTATAATACTTACAACTGAGCAGAACCTTGCTAATTAGGGGGTATAATACTTGAAAATTATGCCTAATACCAGAGAATTCGAGATTGAGAATGAATTGTGAGCGACGGAAAACAAAAACTGATGCGTTCTATTTATAGTTGCTGAATTCGACTCCCACGCGGCCCGCGTAAGATAAGGCGAGCCTTACGCGGCCCGCGTCAACATCCAGTCAACGTATAGCTTGTCCCGGTCACCAAGTAGATCCGCCACGATGTCGACACGTGTCAGCTCAGGATGTCTCCGCGTTGTTGATCTCTCGCGGCCCGCGTTAACTAAACAAGAACTCTTACGCGGCCCGTTTGAACTAAAGAAATCAACAATATCAGGTTTCAACCCTGATACCACCTGCGTGAGTGGTTGGGTTGGGTCTACGCGGCCCGCCTCAACTTACTGTTTTCAGATTTTTATTTATTTATATGTTATAACATGTTTCGGGCTCGGTTTTCACATACGGGGTGTATATAAAGACATATTGGAACATTCTTAAATATATTAGAGTGTTAGACATATTATAAGGGTGTTGGTTTTACCGAGGGTTGTTACATTCTCCCCACCTTATTTTAGAGCTCGTCCTCGAGATCTACTGGAATAAGTGCGGATATTTCCTTTGCATTTCAGATTCAAGCTCCCATGTGTATTCAGGTCCTCTTTTGGAGTCCCATTTCACTTTGACCAGAACTAGTCTCTTATGCTTGAGATTCTTGACTTTCCTGTCTTCAATCTGTAGAGGCCTTTCTACAAATTTGAGTTGTTCATTTACCTCTATATCCTTAAGAGGTACTATTAGTGATTCATCAGCTAAACTTTTTGAGATTAGATACATGAAACACATCATGTATTCCTGCCATTTCCTCTGGCAGTTGTAGCTGATAGGCTACAGGTCCTATTCTTCTAATAATCTCAAAAGGTCCAACATACATGGGACTTAGCTTTCCCCGTTTGATGAATCTTACTATTCCTTTCCAAGGAGAGACTTTTAACAATACTTTATCTCCTACTTGAAATTCCAATGGTTTTCGCCTGTTATTAGCATAACTCTTCTGTCTATCACGTGCTGCTTTAAGTCGTTCCTTGACTTGAATAATCTTATCGGTTGTTTCTTGTACTATCTCAGGTCCAGATAGTTGCTGTTCCCCAATTTCTGCCCAACAGACTGGGGTTCGGCACTTTCGTCCATAAAGTGCTTCGAATGGTGCAGCATTGATACTTGTGTGATAACTATTATTATATGAAAATTCTATTAAAGGTAAGTGATCATCCCAATTACCTCCGAAATCGATTACACAAGCTCTTCGCATGTCTTCCATTGTCTGAATTATCCTTTCACTTTGTCCATCCGTTTGTGGATGATAAGCTGTACTTAGCTTTAACTTGGTTCCCATTGCCTTTTGGAAACTTGACAAAAAATGAGAGGTAAATCGACTATCCCTATCAGAAACAATTGATAAAGGAATGCCATGTAAAGAAACAATTTCATTTACATATAATTTAGCTAACTGTTCCATACTGAAAGTTTCCTTCATTGGTAGGAAATGAGCTGACTTGGTTAGCCTATCTACAATCACCCAGATTGTATCGTTACCTTTCTTTGTTTTGGGTAATTTAGTAACAAAATCCATTGTTATCAATTCCCATTTCCAAACTGGCATTTTTAATTGTTGTAACAAACCTGAGGGTTTCTGATGTTTAGCTTTAACTTGTGAACAAGTTAAACATTTAGAAACATAGGCTGCTATGTCCTTTTTCATTCCTATCCACCAGAAATTTTTCCTTAAATCCTGGTACATTTTGTCACTTCCTGGATGCATTGTATACTTAGACTTATGGGCTTCTTCTAGTATACAATGACGTAGATTTCCTAATTTAGGTATCCACATTCTCTTTTTATGGAATCTCCAAATTCCATCTATTCCTTGTTCCAATTATTTTAGCATACCTTTTAATTTTTCAGAATCATCCTTGATTACAGATCCTTGTGCTTCTCTTATCTGATCATTTAAATCTACTTGCAGATTTAATTTAAGAGAACGTACCCTTTTTGGCTTTTCATGATACTTTCGGCTTAAAGCGTCTGCCACTATATTTACTTTTCCTTCATGATACTGGATATCACAATCATAATCACTAAGCAATTCCATCCAGCGTCTTTGTCTCATATTCAATTCCTTTTGTTTGAAAACATACCTTAAACTCTTATGATCAGTGAATATGGTAAACTTACTACCATAAAGGTAATGTCTCCAAATCTTAAGAGCAAAAATTATAGCTCCTAATTCTAAATCATGGGTTGAATAATTCTCTTCATGATTCTTAAGTTGTCTGGATGCGTAAGCTATAACTTTTTGTCGTTGCATCAATACACATCCATAACCTAATCTAGAAGCATCACAATAGACTACAAAGTCTTTAGCTCCTTCTGGTAATGCTAGTATGGGTGTATGGGTTAATCTTTGCTTAAGAATTCTAAATGCTTCTTCTTGTTTTAATCCCCATTCAAACTTAACAGATTTACAGGTTAACTTAGTTAAGGGAATGGCTATTCTAGAAAAATCTCGGATAAATCTTCTATAATAACCAGCCAATCCTAAGAAACTTCTAACCTCGGTTGGTGACTCAGGGGTTTTCCATCTAGTAATCGCCTCGATCTTCGTTGGATCCACATGAATTCCTTCATGATTAACTAAATGTCCAAGGAATTGTACCTGTTCTAACCAAAATTCGCACTTAGAAAACTTAGCATAAAGCTTTTCCTTTCTTAATAAACTTAAAAGTGCGTGCAAATGCTTTGCATGATCTTCTTTATTCTTAGAATAAATTAGAATATCATCTATGAAAACAATTATGAATTTATCCAAATATTACTTACATATTTGGTTCATCATGTCCATAAATGCAGCTGGGGCATTGGTTAAACCAAATGGCATGACAGTAAATTCATAATGGCCATACCTTGTTCTAAATGCGATCTTAGGAATGTCCTCTTCCTGTACCTTTAATTGATGATATCCTGACCTTAAATCGATTTTAGAGAAAAATCGAGCTCCTTGCAGTTGATCAAACAGATCATCGATTCTCGGTAATGGATACCGATTCTTAATTGTGACCTTGTTTAATTTACGGTAACCAATGCACATACGCATTGATCCGTCCTTCTTTTTAACAAACAATATCGGCGCTCCCCATGGCGACGAACTTGGTTGTATGAATCCTTTTTCCAACAATTCATCTAATTGTTTCTTTAATTCTTGCATTTCTGCGGGTTCCAAACGGTAAGGTGCTTTGGCAATCGGTGCTGTTCCTGGTATTAAATGGATTCTGAATTCAACTTCTCTATCCGGAGGTTGCCCTGGCAATTCTTCTGGAAATACATCTGAAAACTGAGATACTACTGGAATATCTTTTAAATCCTTTCCTTTAGTGTTAGTGATTATAGAAATCAAATACACTAATGATCCTTTTCTTATATAACTTGCAGTTTTCATTACAGAGATAAATTTAGTGGACCTAAAGGGTTTATCTCCTTTAATTGTGATCGTTTTACCTTTTGGTGAATTTACTTGTATTAACTTTTGATCACATAAAATACTGGCTTTATTGGCTATTAACCAATCCATTCCTAAAACAACATCGAATCCTACCAGATTCATGGGATAAAGATTTGCAATAAATTCCTGATTTAAAATTTCTATGCTTGCTCCCGGCAAGATTTCAGAAATCCTAACAGTTTCTCCATTGGCTGTCTCTACTAAACATTCTTGTGGTAGTTTAGTTAATGACTGATTTAGAAATTTGAAAAATGATGTATTAATAAAACTTTGGTTTGCACCAGAGTCAAATAATACTTTAGCAAAAACATCATTAACTAAAAACGTACCAGCTATGACATCTGGAATAATTTTGGCTTCATCTGCAGTCAGAACAAATGCTCTAGCATTTTTAGTGTTCTTGTTATCTGGAGCTGGAGCTAATTTTGGACAGTTTGGCTTGATGTAACCTTGTTCTCCGCAGTTGTAGCATATCCTGCTGTTTTTCTTCCTGCAGTCTTCTTCCTTGTGTCCCGATATTTTACAAAAGTTACAATATATGGAGCATCTTCCTGAATGCTTTCTTTTGCAATTCCTACAGTAAGGTGCAGAGGTAGAACCTATATTTTTCCCACGATTAAAATTTCTAGAACGAAATTCTTGTGTGAGTTTCTGGGTTAGGTTCCTTCTTTGATCCTCTTCTCGGGTACGGACTAATTCATATGTCAAGGTATTTGCTAGTTCTACAGCTTCTTCTATAGTTTGAGGTCTAGCTGCCTTGACTACATGTCTAATCTCTCCAATTAATCCCCAAATATAACGGGAGATTAACACTGGTTCTGGTGAAGCAAGGGTTGGCACTATTCTGGCATATTCAAAGAATATTTTAGTGTATCCCTTACTATCCACACCAATCATCCTAAGATTTAGGAATTTGTTTGCTATCTGTTCCTTTTCATTAGGTGGGCAGAATTTCCTTTCTACTTTGTCCTTAAATTCTTCCCATGTCATATTGTAAGTTCTATCACTTCCTCTTGATTGGAGGATAGTGTTCCACCATTCTAGTGCTGCATTCTTAAACAGATTAGAAGCAAACAGTATCTTATCTTCTTTAGCACACTTGCTTATCCTTAAGACTGCCTCAGTCTTCTCTATCCAGCATAAGGTTGCAATGGCCCCTTCGTTGCCCGAGAATTCCATTGGTTTACAAGACCAGAATTCTTTATAAGAACAACCGAAAGACACGGTTCTTCTCCTTTTGGGAATAGGCAATTGAAGTATTGGTCCACTATTCACGCTGTGTTCTGGTTCACTTGGTCGCTTACTGCTATGCTTACATTTATTATCAGCATCCTTAACAGTTTGAAGAATAAATGGCATTGCATCTTTAATTCCTTGTGCTACTATGTGTTGGATAGCACTATTATCCACTTGATTATTATTGTTATTGATGCTTGGATTCTCATTAACCACGTTAATCTTACTCTGGTTATCATTATTCAGATTTCCTTGATTTCCTTCGTCGGCCATCTGAATTTTAAACATTTATCCCATATTAATATCACAAATATTATCTTAATATAGTTAATCATATGACAAGCATTCTAGCAAAAAACATAGATCATTGCTACTTTACTCTATTTCCATATACTATTATGCATCTATTACATACTAGTACTGAAATAAAAATTACAATACCAACAGAAATAGAATCACACTAATAGTAATATGCATCCGTACACACATATTTTATTTTATTTTTATTTTATTATATTTTATTATTATTACTACTACCGTTCCTCCATTCTCACATTCACGGATATGGATTTATCCAAAAATCCATATTGCGCTCATCGTATTTCCATACGAGACGCTCTCCCACCTGACGCATTCTCTCACTGCTTTCTAAAATTTCCTCCCCAAAAGTCCTAAGTTCTTGAACGTTTTCTGCACTCATTGGGGGTGCAGGTTCTCGGACTGGGTTTGGAATCTGGGGTGCGGGTTCCTGATATGGGGGTGAAAGTGCCTGAAACCGGTAAGGATCTTCTAAAATTTCCCTAACATAATCATCTTGGTAATAGGGATCTAAAGGGTCCATACCTGGATAGGCTCCTAGGTTCTGTATGGGTGTGTCTTCATAAATAGGGTAACGTTGCACAAAGTCCCTATTATCGTCCCACCAGGGGTCGTAATTTGGATCTAGGGGGTTTGGTGCAGGTACCCTAGGGATTTCTTCTGGGTTAAAGTCATGCATCTCCACCTGGTTGTCAGGATTTTCTATCTCCATGGGTTGATCTGGGTTTTGTGGTTGTGGGGCTACTAGTTGTTCCAGACTTGGGTCAGCAGCAGTTGTAGCTAAGATATGAAAATTGGCTAAACTTCTATTAAGCATATCCTGTGTATGGGCATCTGTTCTACATTTAGCAGCTGCTAGAGCTCTTTGCTGTTGCAACTTTCGCATTCTCTTCCTACGAGCAAAAGCTTCCTTACTGAACCATCCTCGTTTCTTGTGAGGAAATGGCTCTTCTGACTGAGCTTTAAAAGCAAACACTCCTTCTTCCTGATCAGCAGTATACCCAGAAAGGGCAGGCTGTGAAGAAGTACCTTCACTCTTAGGGGAATTAGACAACTGACGACTCATGTCTGAGGGTCCTTGATCACTCATACTGTAAACTAACAAATAGTCAAATAACACATAACAAATAAATACAGTTATGCACGTATTTCCATAATTTATTTCCTAACACAAAATATAGAATTTAAGTGTCAGCAGAACACTTCTTTGGCTCAGACCAGTGGCTAGGCTCTGATACCACCTTCTGTCATAACCCCCGATCCCTTATCTGTCCCAGGAACGGGCGGACGCGAGCTCAGATGTGGTGGTATCAGTTTACGTTAATTTGGGAGCGGAATTTACATCATGACCGTAGTTAGGAAATGTTTATCAGAGTAAAACCACCATACTTGATATTAATAAACACATGGGCAAAACCCAAGTTTCTTATTACAATACATTATAGGGACAAACCCTATTTTATTGAATTTAAAACATCGTTTATTAGGTAACTTTTATAGCCACTTATTTTCCAAGCCGTCGGTGCTCTCGAGCTGGCTTTTTCCCAGTTGGCTTTCACATTGTGTTACCTGAAACATGTTTTAAAAACATTTTGTCAGCGGGAAATACTGGTGAGTGAATCCCAGTTTAATCAAGAAACATTTTATCAATTAAAACAGTATTGAGAGCGATCACATTGTTTATTTCTACACAATTACTCATTCAGTACTGTCAATCCTTGACTTGTGGGTCATATTACACATTGGCTAACTCGTTGTCCAATGGTAACGTACTGTCATTCCGACTTACTACTCGCAAGTAATAAATTTTGTATACAAAACCCCATAATACCGGCAGTAATTGAAGAATTACAAAGACTCAATCACCGCTTAATCACATTATAAACAATTAAGGTTTTGTAAAACATTCCAAAAAGGTTAACAAAAAGAGGATAAACTCACATTGCTATCTTAGACTTCGCGTAAGGGTTTCCTGGATATAATATATAATTTATACAAATGTACATTGGTTAGTATCATAACCCTTTGAAAATATTAATGATACCCTGCCCGAGACGGCATTCCAACAACTACGTCGGGCAGAACCACGACAGTTGTTATGGAACCCTAAATCAATCGGGCAGCGTAACTATTATGAAACTGGGGTTATAATACTTACAACTGAGCAGAACCTTGCTAATTAGGGGGTATAATACTTGAAAATTATGCCTAATACCAGAGAATTCGAGATTGAGAATGAATTGTGAGCGACGAAAAACGAAAACTGATGCGTTCTATTTATAGTTGCTGAATTCGACTCCCACGCGGCCCGCGTAAGATAAGGCGAAGCCTTACGCGGCCCGCGTCAACATCCAGTCAACGTATAGCTTGTCCCGGTCACCAAGTAGATCCGCCACGATGTCGACACGTGTCAGCTCAGGATGTCTCCGCGTTGTTGATCTCTCGCGGCCCGCGTTAACTAAACAAGAACTCTTACGCGGTCCGTTTGAACTAAAGAAATCAACGATATCAGGTTTCAACCCTGATACCGCCCGTGTGAGTGGTTGGGGTGGGTCTACGCGGCCCGCCTCAACTTACTGTTTTCATATTTTTATTTATTTATATGTTATAACATGTTTCGAGCTCGGTTTTCACATACGGGGTGTATATAAAGACATATTGGAACATTCTTAAATATATTAGAGTGTTAGACATATTATAAGGGTGTTGGTTTTACCGAGGGTTGTTACACCAAGCAACTAAGGCATAGTCGAATTCCCATAGTCAAGGTTCGATGGGAAGGAAAACGTGGCGCTGAATTCACTTGGGACTTCAAAAGTGAAATGAAGACTAAGTATCCGCACTTGTTCGTTGAGTCTTCCTCTTGAATAAATTTCGGGGACGAAATTTCCTAAAGTAGGGGAGACTGTAATGCTTCGCAGTTTTGTACTTTCCTTATTTAGAAAGTATGTTTGCACTTCTATTTTTGGAAACTTGTAAATCTTCTTGTATTTGTTTTTTTCTATCTAAACATTGTAATCCGAGACTTTGATCATAATAAAACTCGATTATTTCATACATTATTTTATACATACTTGTTATACGTTGATACATGCTCATACTCGCAAACTCATACTTGGAATACTTGCAAAATCATTTATACATGCATTATACTTACACGTTGCAATTATATGCTTAAAACGCTAAAAATGGCTAAAATACGCGAAAACCGACCAAACTAACCCATCTCATGCGACTGAACCCCTTCGTGCGAATGGACCTTCCATTCGTGCAAAGAGGCCCAATCCATCCGCGCAAACACTCATTTGCCCCTATAAATATGAGACCTCACCCTCACTTCACACCTTCCGGCCACTCTAAACTCTCTCAAGCACTTTGAACTCGCACACTACAGCAGACTATCTCAGTAACTTTTAAGTGAGTCTTCGCTCACTAACTTTCTCATTTCTACTTGATTTCTTCCACTTTCTTCTACATTTTCTTCAAATCTTCATAACTTGGATAACCTCTTGGATGTTTTCAAAGAATTGCCTTGGCAGTCTAAGATGAGAACTCACTACTTTGAAGCCAAAATGAAGACTTTACAATTCTGTTTTATTCAAGCTTTTATAAAATACTTTCTGTTCTGGAGCTTGGTGAATCTTGAACCCACCGAGCTCACAACTAAGTCTATAGTTGTGGGTTAGTGTTGAGGTGGATTCAGCCAAGAAACGAGTTCGTTCAAACAAAACAGAACCCACTCGTACTAACGGAACCCATTCATACGAAGCAGTCTGCTCGCACGACTGAGTTCCTTCGTGCGAATGGACTTTCTGTTACATTTAAGTTCATGCAAACTTTCAAGTGTTGACACCATCCAGGATTCCCCATTCTCAATATGGACGAACCTGTGTTCTGGTGAAGTGTGAACCGTGGGGCCTTGGCTTTCCAAACTAGTTCCACTGCCTCACTTGTACCGTGTAATCGAACACCTAAATAGTCTCCTAGAACCAGAATAAGTTAACCTAGCCTCACCTCCAACACTTGCCATGTTGGGAATGGCATGCCCGAGTTGTCCTTATTCGGCTGTTTGGATATATGTATTTATTTATTTCTGTTATATTCGTGACCAACCGGGTTTGTTAACTATGTTAATAAACTTTGTGCATTGGTGAATCATACAATGAGGCGTTAGTACCTCCATGCTTGACATCTATGAACTATCTGACATTATTGGACTATTATAACTATATAATATAATATGAAATATAAAATACATTGAACAGAATTTATAACGTTAACCGGTCGATGGTTAAAAGGTCAACAGAACTTCTGTTCGCACGGACTGAACTCCTTTGCACGAAAGGACCCTGTTCGCACGAACTAGGTCCCTTCGCACGAAAGGACTTTCATCCGCACGAACAGTGTTATTTAATTCGGTTATCATTTATCTCAGTTCTAAGTTCCTCATCTGTTGATTCTAATGGGCAAATCAGGACCCATGAAATCAAAGAAAGTTAGTGTTATGACGAGTGCTTAGGCGAGATATACTTTCATGTTTTTTTACTTCTCGAATCCACCGTCAAATCCGCTAACTCACACCTTCGTTTACCCCATGTAGGTAACCTCGTGTTCCAACTCTCCTCATCATCAACTCGCGAATTAACAAAGAAAGCTTTGCAAAATCGTGAGTGTACTCGATCTCGTTTACTTTTTACACTTTTGGGTGCAACACATTCGTGCTATGAAACTCACACATACACACCTACTTTATGCTTTAACACAAAACAAATAATCATTCATACATGCTTAATACGTTATGCTTTAATTCATACGTGCTGGAACATTCTTATGTGGTATTCTTGTCATTAACTTCGTACAAGTCTCCCTTAATATGTATAGCGCTATAGGAGTAACACACCGCCCGTATTTTTGAGGTCATGTTAAGTTAAAACAAAACGGTCCTATCGTTGCTACGATAGGATAACGAGAGCGGTAATCTTTGGGTTGACAATTATAGTTGCATGCCAGCCATATGTTAATTTTAGATAACAAGTTCGCCATGTTGATTGTTTAAACACTTTTATACTTATGCTAGTATTAAACTTGTATACTCGCCAATACTTTTTGTATTGAACTATACTTTGAAATGTGTTGCAGGAAATCGAGGACGATGATGATGAAATCTAGTAGGGTTGACTAGATACACACTTTAGAAATCTAGTTTTGTTGTTGTATCAATTTCGAGTATCATGTTGTATTTGTTCTATGAACCTGATGTACCTTGATTTCCATTGTTGTACTTGACAAATTATCAATGAAATGAAATTCGGATTTATTTAAATATTGTCACAAAAATAGTGTTATGAAGTCTCTAGCAATCTCGTTTCCGTCTCACTCCCATGTTTCCGCAATCGGTTGGGGTGTGACACTTGCGCCGCCACCCTCTCCGATGCCAACCTCTGCCATAAGCAACCGGATTGACCAAGAGTTCTAAAACTTATCTTCTGTAATTATCTTCAACCTCTGTGTGGCTTTTTATGGTGTAGAATATTTGATTGCGTTTTATGTTCTGAATATTTCATTGCGTTTTATCTACTTGAATATATTCATTGCATTTTATACACTGGGAGTGTGTTCTTGCAAAATAGGTTTATGTGGAATGAAATTATTTGTGGTGTTGGTTAGGTAACATTGAATGGCCTTTATTGAAGTATGTTGGCACCATTTTGGGGGAAAGGGAAGTGGATTTTTTTATGATCAAAATATTCTTATATA